>CAUHTR010007953.1:0-90269 GCA_959609185.1 Schmidtea polychroa
ATAAAATGCGTATAATAATGGTTATGTGCACTTATGTCTTGTGCGCTTATGTCCGGACATTAGTCGCCCCCCCCCCCATTACATAGATAGTAACGTGTGATAATAGTGTGCTAAATAACTTATCTGTAAGACACTTAGCGTATTGATTGTTTTTTTTAGTTGTTTCATTATATCAATATTTTTGTTGGGCTAAAAACTGAATTTTTGTCATAAATAAATGTAGAAAATTTGACGCGAATGCTTCAAAAAGTAGCCCACAGACATAGTCGTAAGTCAAGTTTATATCAATACACGAAAACATCAAGTTGAACCTGTTAGCTGAAACCCACTACACCAAAATCGACAACTTAAAATACATTTAAAATCAGAATTAAATGCAAAAATTATTGCAGGAAATAAACATAAATACAACAAAAATAAATGACATGATCAATTCAAATAAAGCAAAATTGAAACCGGAATAAGGAATGAATATATTATGAAAAACATAATAATAGGAAAATTAATATAGAAATTAAGAAAAATAGAATTTAAAACAAATTTACGTAGATAAAATAATAGATAAATTCTAGAAAATATGCGAAATCCATCATGAAGTCGCCTCGCAATGAAAAATTAATAAAAATATCAAAATTTAGAAATAAAATAAAATAATAAATTATAAAAAATCGTCTTTTGAAACACGATAAAATTAAAGGTCAAAAACACACACGCGAAACAATTTGTAATATTTTTTAATGCAGAAAAATATACACACTTAACTTACATATAAACACAGGGTAATATGAAGGCGCTTTTCAACAGGATTAGATTTTTTCGTTTATAGAAAATGCCTTATTTTTTCATAACCGGTCATTTCATATTTAAAATTCTAAAATTTCACATGCCAAGTTTCGGCCCATGCCGACAAGCGCTGCAAAGACAATAAAAGGAATTACATAATACGACCTCAGATGTTCGAGGCAATCCCAAGCCAATGTTGGTGAAACGTTCTGAGATTCTCTCGCAAACAGTCCCTACTTTTGATATCCTTTTGTCAACGATATACGTTCGCAAAATAGGTAAGGCGGTACCTTTGTGACTTAACCTCACCAAGTTCAACTTATATAAAGCTAAGGACCTCCGGGTTAATCTTATTAGTTAGAACTGAAAGCCCAAAATCTTATTTACAAAACCCTAAGAGTTTGACGTAGTCGAAGTCCAATGGACATGATTATTTCGACAAGTAAATGTTTATTGCTTTGGATTACCGATGTTTGTTTAATCAGTAAATCTCATTGTCAGTTATTTCATTAATCTCATGGAAAACGACTGAGTTAGCAATAAATAAAGACATGAGTCAACGATCCTACTGATAACAAAACAAAAGAACCAAAAATTTTATCAATCCGACGGTGAATTACTCAAGATTGAAATGCGAGTTTCTCTACAAAAACGTGAAAACTGTCGCAACATATTCATAGGACTAGGAATCATAGATAGATAATAGAAATTTACTAACCTGATAATCGAATTTGATGATGGTTAACCGCATGAAGGAAATTTAGCACGCAAAACCAATTTAGACGGACGACACCGACAATAAGTAGATATGATTCAACGAATGTATGAAACTACACCACAATTAAGAGAGATTATATGAGTTAGCCACGCACGTATCACCAGTTGTAAGTAAATTACCCCTTACTCATAGTTAACAATTCTGCTCACCAAAATATCTATTGGGATAAAGAAATTTTATGCAGTATTTCTAGGTACAAATTGACAACACGCCAATTAGTGAGAGAGAAAAAATCTAAGATTCAATCAATTCCATTGCTCATACAAGTGAAACGCACCCCGAGCGTACTAAAAAGCACCCAGCCCAGTTGAATCACGACTGTGAGGTACCTAGGAGAAAGCTCTTTTTTCTTCACAGTTATTATTCAAAACTTTCCCAACCCTAGTTAAATTAGATCTAGTAAAGATTACCTAATGAATTAACCGAAGAACAGGACAGGACTAGGATCTCCCACGTGGACTAAAATGAAAGGTCTATACAATCTGTCTATACATATTTTGATTTGATTTATATGCTTGGTCAGCCTATCCAGTTTCATGGAGAGAGGTTTTATTTTTAATTTCTGTTCTCTGTTCGTGCAGGTTAATGCGGATGATACTATATTTTCCAAAAGAAACTTAATTTAACTTCCAAAGGAAAAGAGTAGAAAATATGGCCTGCGTTTTCATTTACGGATTATTGTGATTCGGAATAAATAATTATGAATAATTAAATAATGTAGAAAGTAATAGTAGAAAATTAGCGTCGTGTTACACCAAAGCACGATTGATAGCGCCTAAATTGACATTAAATAAGACCCTACAATATAAGGAAATAGAAAAATGTAACGTGAGAAAAATAAATACCTTCACACAAACACGGTTCACAAAATATCTATAATAAAAAATACTCATTTGTTATTAGCATCTTTACTGTGTGATTGTGGTGATGATTTTCGTTTATTATAAGAGTTTAAAGTTTTGTTGTTAAACATTTGAGTGAGGAACCGAGCAGGTTTGTATTGATGAGTATGAATGAGCAAAGCTTGAACGTATAGAGTATTGACTGATGTGATAATAGGGGGGGAGGGTTGATAAACCCATCCATATGAATTAATCAAGCGTTTTTCATAGATATTTTAGTGTAGCTTTATATTTTCCAAGGGAAACGTAAGAGAATAACCAACATTCGTTGAACGGCAGTTTTTTTTATTGAAGTCAGATTGACAAAGAAATAATTTAATTTTGGTTGATTAACATACTAAATTTATTTACTTTATTTGACAGTATTTTGCGATGATTCATCGGTAGTCAGTGTTGAGTTTGATCAGTAAATTACACTGTGGTTCGTTTTTATGGGAGATGGTTTGCTGCTGCAATTAAATTTTGAAAGTTAGTGGGAACTATTTCAGTACGCAATTTAGTCTCTGATTTATAAATAAGTTGAGTTTACAATTAAATAAATGTTAAAGTCCGTGTCTCTATAAAAAGAAATTATACAAAAAATACCCAGTGTATATTTATATATAGTACAATATACAATTCAAACAACTTGAAAGGTCTACTACGACTATCCGATAGGCCTCGTTGTGACCGCGTTGGTTCTGCACATTCTACAATAATAGTCACCTATTTTCTTTAATCCTTTGATTTAACTTGATCCTTTTCCTTTCTCTTCCCTTAATTCTATCTTATGCCTTTAATCTTCCCTTTAATTTTACTGTCAAATGTTCCGTCTCTATTTGAGACAAAAAGTCGATTGTTTCTAAGTTTGAGTTCCTTTATATAGTTAAAATAATCGTTTTGATTAATGGCATTTTAACTAAGACATCTCTATTTGACAATCTTTGTCTCGCGGCATTTTCATTTTCTCGTTGTCGAAGGTGCGTCTCCCTCGTGATAACCTTTTCCCCGTATTCTCATTACTCTTGCTGTCGTGAAAATTGTCTTATTACATTACTTTTCTTACTTCTGTTTCTGTTTACTTAGCTCGGGTTTCCTTTAATTAATTAATATGATATGCTGTGTTTAGTATGAGATGGGGAACAACGGATGTCCGTTTGCAAGTAAAATAAATTTGCAATAAATAATTTGTTTTTGTATATGATAAAAAATATGTAGGTCTGATTCTCTTAAAATTTTTATGCTTTCTATTGAGCATTAAACGACAGCAGGGACTGTGAAATAAATCTGGCACACGTCCAATAGTCCGTGGAACCAAGAATGTTATCTTTTTATAACCCTCGCCAATTCGACACATTAACAACGTTGTTTATTCAATGAGTGTCGAGTGGTAGGGAAGCATTGTATTCTGAGTTACGCTGGAAATACCACAAAAGGTATAATTTTGGTTACCTGTAACCCATCAAAAATTGAAATAAATTAGGAGAACTAAACCGAATAAACTAAACTAAGGGATGCAAAAATCTAAATGTTTATGGCATACTCGACACCATACTTAGCATCATTGACACCAGATTAATTTATCTTCATTTTAGTAAATAGTAGTCTGGGAGGATTCAGAGTGGATAAAATCATATAAAACTGAGGAAATATAAACTTTATAAAAAATTACGGAAGATATATTTTTTGTATTTATTAAAAAGCTAGACTATGAATCACTAAAGATATCAAAAAAACATTGATATCTTTACTGATTCATAGTCAAGCATTTTAATAAATACAATGTCAATTGAAATGAAGTCAGTGGTAAAAATTGAAAAAAGTTCTTATAATACTATATTTTATTATTTTTGCATAAAATATATTGTACTAATAAAACATCTATGTGTTTGGTATTTTGTGCAAGTCGGTATCAAGGTCTGACTCCATTGTGTTCTTTTCGAAATTAAGTTAACAAACCAACACAAAAAATCTTTATTCGAGACTAATACAGTTACACTTTGGTTACACTTTTTATTAATTTAACCACACTTGATACAACCCTTTTTGGTCTGCACTTTTCAATACAACTGCAAATCTTACGTAGGGATAAATTTTCCAACTGGAGATGTCCCTTTCTGGTACGCTCGATTTAAATTATTCAATTGACACAACTTCAAAGTTTTCTTTGTTACTCTCCCTAATTTTATCGTTTCCTTTTCTTCGACCAACTGGCAATTCTGTTTACTTGCCGGTCGCTTTTATACCCATCTTGCAATTGATTTTACTTTGTCAAATTAGTCTGTATCCAATTTACCCCGGGCTTCCTCTTGTCGCTCTAATTGCTTTGAGGAATTTGTCGGCTTGCCCCAATTTAATTTTAGTCGGCTGATTTAATTGCCTTTCGTAATTTGATTGATAATTCGGGTTCCCTCATATCGCTCGGCTTTCCCATTATTTAATTAATTTTTGTTTTTTTATTTTTATTCCTTCTAAGGACCCCCCATTTATTTTATTTTATTATAGTTGAACTCGTCTCATTATTCAGCATCCGTCCATACCAGTTTCCCCGGAAAATATTCATTTTAATTTTTTGATTTTTTTAATTAATATTTTGTACTTTAAATTTTTATTGTGAATTTGTTGTTTTTATTGATTTTTCACCTCATTTTTTGTACCTCTCTTGTTGAAACCCAACATTTGCATAAGATTACAATATTATGTATTATAACATACATTTTTAGGACCGACTCGGGAGCCCTGGTTTGAGTAAGTCTAAATTATAATAAAAAAATGACATAATTTGCTTGAATGCAATTTTAATGTCGCGCTGTCACTACAAAACGATTGTGGTTCCAAACTGGTTTGAGGCGTTAAGAGATTTATAACTGTTGTCCGAATTTTTAATTAGAATGGAATACTAGATTTAGTTTAAATTAGTTAATTATAAAATTTACTACTTTTTAATGCAAAAATAAAACGATGGTCAAAAGGGTGACGCTTAAAACCCCTTTACAATCAAATAAATTAGAAACTTTATTGTTGGGGTTATGCTAATGAGCAGAGATAGAAAATTTAAATAAACAAAGGTGAAAATTAAGTGCAAAAGTTAATTAAAATTTTAAAAAATGCATGAATATAATAATTTCAAACTAATGGGAGTCCCAGACAACATAATTACAAATTACTTAATTTGTTGATAAGATGGATAATTGGGAGGGGAAATTTTAATAATATTAATAACATATTTTGCGGTATTTTTCAAATGTTTACGAAAATACAAAATGTTGATTATGAAAGATTTCTATCGGATTTTCAACATCAACGCAAACGTAGACGCAATTTCATATGAGCAAAATTCAAATTTTTACATCAGCGGTTAATCTTTTAATTAAAAGACAATTACTGTAGCTCTCATACAAAATATCATGAAATCAGCAGTTTTTGCTTGTTCGTGGCAATCAGATTATATATTGGCAGGGTTTTATAGCTAGGAATATTTTATTTAACAATTTAAAAGATCGTGTCAAAATCTATCACAAAATTCGAATGTAACAAACATAACAAGCTAAATAAATAATATCAATGCAACTAATAAAATGATTCATTAATTCCAAGAGTTTGTTATAAATGAATAAATTAAATGTAATAATTACAGAAAAAGAATTGATTTATTCAAAATCGATAACTAATTTAAAATTAAAAAAAATATTTAAAGTAATAGAAAATAAAATTTTCTATTATTTTTATTAGAATTCTAAAATTCAAAGTATGGAAAATTTTCATTAAAGTCATTTGGTTTTCATCTTCAATTGTTTTCACATAGAAATTTTCTTTTGATGTTTCCGACTCAGATTTCTAAATTGGACATTTTTTCTCAGCTTTTTAAAATTTATTTAAAATAATTGTTAATGTCTTGCTTTAAAGATAGCTTTATGTGAAATTTTAGAGTCGAGTAGATTTTTGTTATTATGGGCCTTAAATTGATAACCAGATATTATTTGGTCTTCATTTGCCGATTCTATAACTCTAGATTTTGGGCTATTTATTAACATGGAAAATAATTATTAATGCACCTGATTAATAATCCAAAAGATTATATACAGTATTACTTTCGACAATATTATTCTCTGTGATTATTCCTTGGATTCTTTATTTGCAAGTCTATTGGTTTTAAATACTTTCTAAATGTTTATGAGTTATTAAATTACCTGAAATTTTATTAAATATAACTAAATATGCTGTTACATGCACTGGAGACCACAACTATTCATTGAGGCACTATAGAGATGCATTGATTTAGCATACGAAAAAATTAGGCAACTTAAAAAATAAATTGCCTATTTACATTTCAAATGCAAACATAAGAATCGCTATCAAGTTTTAATTTTTCATTAAAGAAAAAAATTATAACCCAATTTCACTACTCCATTAACAAAATTAAATATTTATGACAGTTTGAAAATCATGAATTAAAACAAACTTATTTAACATTCATGAATAATAATGGAATTTACAATCAAATTGTCACTTTAATTTAAATTTAGAAATTATGTTTTTATTTCATGAATTGCTTAAGAAAAAACAGTATCATTTTAAGACTTAAAATGATTAATCTTATAAAAAATCTAGGTTGTTTTCCATAAAGTATTAATACATATTTTGACAACATAAAATTGTTCAATACAAATTATTATTAAATATAAAATGAGAAATTATTTTATTCATTTAGTTAAAGCCTTAAGTAATTTTCTTTTGTTAATAATTAAAAGGATCACAATTTCTTTAATAATAATTATTATGAAAAGTTTTTATTTTCATTAAACTGAAGATCAAAAATTAATTTTAACACAAATTTTCAGGGATTTTATTAATAATTATAATGAAAACAAATGAAATATCAAAAGAAAGCAGATAAAAAAGAACAAAAAACATGTGTTATGTTAGTAGAAATTTATTTTTCCTTTTGTATGAAAAACGTTCGTGTTAAATAATGATTTTTGGAAAATTTCATCTTTGTAATTTTCAAAACGTTAGTGAACAATAAATTTAAATGTTGCGATCGAGCCAAAAATTGAGATCTTGTTTGAATGAGTCTGAAATACTGCATGGAAACTGCGCCAAATTGAATTAAAATCTATGATTATACATCAGATAATAAAAATATACATGAAATAATACACATTGAGGGTAAATAAAACACGTATGATCAAATGATGAATGTAAGTTGCATTCACTAACATAGTTAAGAGAGAAACAACGCATATGGAAAATCTGCAAACTCGAAAATTAAAGAATAATATATAATATAAAAAAATTAAGAATGAATATTGGCCATATTTATATACGAAGGACCACAATCAAATTAATTAATCAAATTAAAATTATTTGCATTTTGATTTGAGAGAGTGGCATGAAACGCGTAGATGGACATCACAAATCAATATAAAACTTACTGAAAATTAATTTTTTGAAACTAGGTAAAAATACATCAACTTGTTAACTAACTTGTGGTAGAACTAGTTAAAACTAAATTTGCTCTCAGTTTTTTGGTGATTTATGAATTTTATGCTTTGGTGGTAAGTTTTGTTGACATGTTAGGTAATTTACAAGCAAATAAATTTTAACGTTTTATTTATTTTTTTTGTTTTTTTATTGTTTATTTCTATGAAATTTAATAATGCTATAGCGACAGCACAAAAAATAAGTTTATCGGATGAAAAACTCGGACAGAAACCCTAAAGCCGACCTCTTCGAAGTTTGAAATTATCTCAACGAGATTAAAACAAATTTCCCACAGGTAGACTGGCCAAGCAGTGTTCAGCGGTATATGTAATGCGAAATATTTTGAGTCATGCTACCCTCTGGTCCGACAAGTTCGGTCTTCTGGGATGTCATCCCAACCTAGAAAACCCTTGGCAAACCCGTCCAGAAGGATCATGTCACGAGTATGTCAGGTATTCTGAGGCGTGGGTTTTTGAAATTTATGAAATGGAAAATAAGGGCAGATCCCTGACTCAAAAGTTTTTATTTACAAAATATACCTTCATAATCTCTAAGAACATTGAACCCATTAAAAATGAGATTAGACAACCGAAGTTAGCTACTGATTAACTTGTGAGTAATTTAGCTGACAACCTGGTCAATACCTTTTAAAAGAATAAATAGAAGAAAGAAAATGATATATAGCTGCAAGTCCTATCAAATACAAATAAACTCACAAACTTAATTGTAATATTAATTACACCAGTAGGGAAATCCGCATTTTATGTATTTTCTTCAACTTCTACTAAAACATTTCCATCAAAATATTTCCATTAAAAATAAATTACTGATAAAAAATTCTTTTCTATCAATGTGAAAATTTTTCGAAACCAAAATCCGAACAGAACGTAATTTATTTAGATTTGATTATTGTACAGCTGAGTAGCATATAATGAGGACTCCAGGACACTTTCAAGGTCATGGAATATCAAGATCAAATATAGACCAATCGAATCATTTATTTATTTATTTTTTTAAATTAACATTTTATTTAATTACTTCTTTTTAATTTTTTCTTTTTAATTTTATTAATTAATTAATTTATGATGTTATATTTTAATTACTTACTTTAGTTAATTTTTAATTTATTACATTTAATTAATTTATTAGTTTATTAATATTTTATTTTAATTACTTACGCTATTTAATTATTATTATTATTTTTTATTTATTTATTTATTTTTTTTTTAATTAATTAATTTATTTTTTATTTTTATTTAATTACTTCTATTTATTATTTTTTTTTATTTTTAATTTTCTTAATTAATTATTTTATTATGTTTTTATTTTAGTATTATTTTATTTATTTATTTATTATTATTATTATTATTATTATTATTTTTTTAATTTTACATTTACATTATATTCTAACAAGAGTTAAATTATAACAATAATATTTCAATTTGAATAAAATATTAATTAGAAATTATTTAATTTATTATAAAATAAAACGCTGAGTTAATTTTAGATAAACCGGATATTAATTTTTTCGGAAAAAATAAATAAAATAAACACAAAAATAATATTTCTTACTTGAAACTAATTATCTAAATTAATTGGACAAATGAATAATTAAATGATAAAACACATTTTAATTAACTAAGTCAAACAATTCACAATATATATTTTATTATTCACATAAATTTAATTGTTAAAGTACTTGTTTCGATTTGCATTCATTTCTAGACATAGTAGTTGCAATATGCATTTGGCGAATCTTATAGTGACCGTAGGCATAACTTTCATTACAATTGTACCAATACCTTTTATCGTCCAAACATTGGAGAGCTCGTTTTTCTGTCATGAAAGTATACAACTGATGATTGACACTTCCTATTCTTTTTTGTGGGATGCTCACTGTTCCACCATCAGTATACACTTTTTTATAGGCTTCATGTGTAAGATTAGAGTTTGTAAGTCTTATTCCTTTGGCTTTTAGAGTGTTTTTATCGCCTTGGAGTGAGTAGCACTTGGGTCGAAGAAACACCCATTCTTTATATTGATTTCCTTTATTCTCATCCTTAACTTTCCCGATTACAGAACAAATTTTATCAGAGAACAACGGATCGGTCACTGGATAATTTGAAGTATCTAGGAGCCCATCTTCAATCATTTTTGGATATAGTTGTAAGCGTAAATCTACATTTTTACACTCTAAAAAGAAGGAATCTGTGTCACCAGCTACGATATTAATTTGACAATTGAATTTTTCTCTATAACTCTGTAGTTCTTTATATTGAAATTGGTACATGCGAAGTTTGGATAAATCAAGTACGGTTTGTCCAATATACATTGGTCTATCTAAACACACAATTTCCTTATTGAGTATAACAGCAATGAGATCATCCGCAATCTTGATGCTACGACGAAACATAGGATGACTACAATAAGTTATCAATCTTTTGCTTTTGCTGCATAATCTCAAATTTATACGTTTCTTCAAGTTTTCCACAGTTTTACCGTATAAACTGTTGTTCTTTAACTTATAATAATCTCGCTGAAACGAATCCGTACTAGCTGCTCTCATTTTGGTATTGTAATCAATATATCCTTTGAAAATAGCCACTTGTTTGAATTCTACAGCACGATTAACTTTTGTGACTTTTGCGCCGTAACTCAACCACTCTGTCAAAACTCTACCATTAACTACATAGTTTTTCTTAGGCTCATGAGTTAACAACAGCTTTTCAACTTTACTACCAGGTGGATAACAAAGCTCAGGAGCTATAGGTAAATCATCTAGCTTATCTTGTATACTATCAGGAATGACGATGTCAACCTCTAGAACATATCCACGATCTCCATCAAACTCATCCCCATTTGCACATCTTTCAACAATACCATTCATTTCAGTCTGATCATTTATCCATCTAAATTCCCCAACAGGGAGTTTTTGCGACAGCGCCCATCCATATAAATTATTAACATCTAGGTATGACATTTGTGTTGATTCATCAGCTTCAACATGATGTTTGTTGATAAATGTCATTCCACCACGAATACCAGCTTCAAATAAACGGTAAAGCTCTGGATCTTGAATAAGTTCTACCGGTTCAGGTAACTGTTTAATAGCTGATGCCCAACTTAATCCGGGTATGGAAACAAACGATAGAGCCTCAAGTCCATCTTCGTCAAATGTTTTTTCTCTGAAAGCTTCAAAAACATCGGCCAACAGAAAAACATCCAACTTGAGATATACGAGCATGTAATCTAGCAGTGTCTCACAGTTGTATTGTTGCCAGATTCGATTTGCATGTATATAATCTTCTTGACTAACTCCCTCCCAAATCGGTGGTAATTCTGTTATTGACTGTAAAACATCCATTGATGTAGCCATATCATAAGGAAAAATGGTTTTACAAGTCATCATCTGTGATTCGAAAACATCTGAGGTCAGTGGAAGACATGGTAAATTTCTTGATAAATTTGCCAAGCTGCTATTTAAAAATTGTAAAGAATCAATGAATCTAATTCTTCTGCCTTTCGATGTCGCTGTAAGTGTGAGAAACTTTTCTGTTGATTGAGGAATAACATTTAAATTCCAATCAGGGAATTTTCCAATTGCATATTTTAATATATGATGAATGTCATATCCACGAAGATTATGAAATACAACAGGTAAAGACGGATTGATTCTTCTAGCCAAGTTGCAATCTTGACATGCTGCTCCGAGATATTGACCAGTAAAATGATCATGATCTCGAACAGGTATATTGATAATCTTTTTACAAAGGTAGCAATGAGTTTGATTCGTAAATTCTTCCTGCTGTTCCCAAGTGAGTTCCATCATTTCCTTTGATCCATTAATTTTATACCACGGACAAACTATGTCTGTAGCTATATCATCCAATGCTTGTATGAACTGAATGATACAGTTTTCCCCAACAAATGTTTCATTTCGGATCGGACAACCTTGATGAAGAAGCACAAATTCAGATGCAATCGGCTCATGTTTTTGGAAGTGTTTGTCATCTAGAGGTAATATCGATTCAAAGTCCGCGTAGACAACAAACTGCTGTTTTATAGTTTTACTCCAGTCTTTAAATTCGATATATTTATTCTCTGGCATTGAGTATAGAGTCGTCCGCTCCACATTTTTCCTACAAAGACCTATATGTCTTTCAAAAGCAGGACGTTTTCGAAACCCATGAAGACATGTATGACACCATTGTGATTGGATTCTGACTCCTTCTACTCTATCTCTGTAATTCAGCAGTCGATCGAGATTGGTTACAGCCAAAAAATGATAATTTAATTCTAAAATTTAGTTAATATTTTAATGATTAAAGGAAATATTACCTTCTTCAATCAATAAGAGATATATCTGAGATCCCGTCGAAGTACTTCTATATACCAAGTCAACGAACGGATTCTTGAAAATATCATTAGTTTTTTGTTTAATTGGATCTTTATTATATTTGAGAACATTGATCGCTAGATTAGGATTCATTGCTTCAAATTGGCAAATGTTAACCAACTTCATTGGAAACCAATCTGATTTCCATTTTAACTCTAAATATATATATATTTAGAATGATATAAATATATATTACCACTTAAATTATATTTCATTACTCTTTCTCTGTGGTGTTTTATGTCATCATAATGTAATACAGCCAGTATGCCATATAAAAAGCAGAATTGATCATTATTTTGAACATTAACTAAAGCCTGACAGTTTTTCAGGTAATTTGGCGTTTTAATGTAACTTGAACCTAAGTAAATATCTTGATTTATATATATAATAATGTAAATAAACTTACCAGATACATGTATTATGTCTGATAATTTAGTTAAAATCATAGTAACTTCTAATATTTTATGAATTCTCCACCCACTACTTTGTTGAGTGTATTTCTCCAACTTTTCTTTTAATTTTTCAATTCCATCATTAATAAATGAAGATGACATTGTAATTGCTTTATTCGACAAACACCATTTTTTAATTTCACCATCCTCTTTGATAAACTCTGCACAAAGTCCAAATTGGATTTTTACTGTCCCCATTCGTTGAATATGATCTTCTATTTCTTTGATGAGACAATCTGGAACAACAATGTCAGGAGAATTAATTGCAGATACATCACTTGTCAATTCAACACGAGAACCATTTAAGTCAGACTCCCGACGTGGACACAATTGTATGTTAGAGTCTCCATTTCCGTAAAATATTGACTTTCGTTTTGTGGTGCCAGAGTTTTGTCTAACTATATTTATAATTAATATTAAACAACTTAAATAACATAACTTGTAACATATTCTTTAATCTGCTTAGGATCGTATGATGTATTCATTTTCGATTGTACTATAAAAAATTAATAATTGTTAATAGTAGAAAGAGTATTACTTTTAGTGATCATTCTGCTCTTCGTTTCTTCGAATCTTCTAAGATGGTGTCCGTGTTGTCGTACAAACATTAACCACCTACCTGGTGATATAATGAGACATTCCGGACATATGTAACCCGATAAGGTAGAGTCATTTATCTTGAAATATGATGATGTAACTGATTTACAGTTCTCCACATCTTCATGACTTTCGGCAATACAAAATTTATATAAACTGCATCCGTTCACTAAAAGAAAATAATCATTAATATTAGATAGAGAATAAAAAATTATTCACTTATATAAGTTAAATTAAAAGTTTAAATGACAAACATTTGAAAAGTTACTGCTTATATATTACACATGATTAAATTCTGACCAACTTAAATCAATGAAAGGGTATGACAAAATATATTACGTTGCGGTATTTTAAAAGTTCAATATATTTTAAAACACATTTTGATGCTAAAGTTGACTTATTTAACATTTTCATAATAATTTAATAAAAAATAATGTGATGAACCCACAAAGTAATATCATTTTTCATCAAATTGCAAAACAGTAATAACGTTTTCATATAATTGTAACAAAGTAATAACATATTTCAGATAAATTTTCAACAGTTGTAAAATATTTAAGCAAATTGTAACAAGATTAGAAAATATTACAACAAAGTAGTAACATATTTCAGAAAATTTCAACAAAGTTGTAAAATATTTATCAAATTGTAACTAAAATAATAAAAATATTGCAACAAAGTAATAAAATAATGATGTTAATTGGGACAAATCAATACATTATTTCGAAGACGGACAACAAATTAAAAAGAATATTGTAATAAATTGTGAAGTCTTTCAGTAAATTACAACAAAGTAATAACATATTTCGGAAATATTTCACCAGATGTAAAATATTTAAGCAAATTGTTATAAGATTATAAAAATATTGCAACAAAGTAATAAAATAATACAACATTTTAAACTCTAGATCAATCCATTTTATAGAAAATTAAATTTTATCTCTATAATATATGAATAAATATTCAAGGAAATTACGTTAACTGTATGAAAAATACAAATTTATCGTAAAAACATGTGTGTATTACACACAACATACGAGACATAATTTTTAATCAAGCTATTTTATAGAAAATTAAATTTTATCTATATATTATATGAATAAAATCCTAAGAAAATTACGTTAACGTATAATAAATACAAATTTATCATAAAAACATGTGTGTATTACACACAATATATATCCTCATCACTTATAGCCCCCAGATTTTCCACTAATCCTCCCAACAAATATTTCTTTGAAAATTTTATTAAATATTTTTTATTAAAGTCATTATTTTAATGAATTTCATGAAATAATTTTAAATAAATGCAATTAATATATTTCCATCTTATCTATGCCACTTCTCGCTATATTTACATTTACTTTCCATTAATGAATAATTCAAGCACTTATTTTCACTTTTTTGAATTTCAATATTAATTAATCATAGAATAATGATGATTCTTACCACCTGAGAATAATATTGTTAATTTTATCTCTGTGTTATCTTTCGATTTTACGCTGCTTACCATTTTAGAATAAGATTTTTTATTAAAATTTGTGTTAATTTGACTGATTCAATTTGATGGAGTTATAGTTAATTCGTTTTATAATATATACTCTGAATTTATCCGACAACATATTTTCTCCCTCTATGGGTACTGCTTGTAAGGGTATTGGTCGTAAGGGTACTGATCGTAAAGGTACTGCTGTGTTTTATTTAGGCAAATATTTGGTTATTATTTGGCGTTAAATTCATTGGTAATTTTTTAGAGTTAGCGGGATTTTACCAACATTTTTTTGTGAATTTCATGTTAATTGAAAGAATATTTAAGGCTTAGTGTTAATTCTAAGATAAATTTAATTAATTTCTTGATAATTTGCTATATTTTATTGACTTGTTTTTAAATTTTAAATAAAAATTAATTTTTAATGAGGTTAATAATCAAGTGATAGGATAAATTTTGATGATAATGACTTTGTAATGATATTGAATTTGACTAAATTAATATATCAATATATTTTTCTAAGAATATTTACACATTGATGATACTTTAAAATATTGAAAATCTAAAGTTGAAACCAACTAATTTTATCATGATGATGATATATTTGAAATCTACTTGAAAATTAATGTAAAATATATTGAAATTTGTGATTTAGTTTGAAAGATATATCATTTTATAATGGCTATAATTAGCCGAATCGATGATCTATCAATATATTTCATCTCTAATTAGATATTTGATGGTGAATGTGGTGAAATATTTGTAGGAAATATTCATTTTAGCGAATTTTGATCTTTTACTGAGGTCTTTGAATTTAGCTACTAAATTATTTCAATGGAAGAATGTTTGTAACAATTAAATAAAATTCATATTTTGAAGAATTTCTATGGATTTTAAGATATATTAAAGGGCTCAAGTGGGTGAAATTATATTCGGTTGGATTTAGTGAAGGTTAAGATGGTAATATATGATTTTTAAGGGGGTTTTTAAAATGCTAGAAATATTTGGTGAGGGATCGGTTAATGTTTTGAATATTTATATATTCTTATTGGTAAAATATCAAATTTTGAAGGGAAATAGTCAGCTGTGAATAGTTCCTGTGAAATTATATCGTTTTAGAGGTTGCACAGTAATTTATGTTTCAGAACCAGTTTTAATTAATTATCCACGGTTTTATTAATGGTTAATGATCAATTTACTTGTTTTTGACAATGAGAAATTTGAAATCTTTAGAATTAATTGATATCAATGGTTATTGCTTTAAATTATTTTTATTTAAGAAGTTATTTTATTCATTTTGGGGATATCGTTGACAAAGCTTGAGAAATATTAACTTAAAAGAATTGGAAAACAACTAAAGAAAAATGATCTTTGAAGGAAATTTATGATTTTAATTAGAAATTAAATCGGTTGAATATCTATTGAAGGAATATTGTTATCGGATGGATAAATGATATTTTCCTAAATTACCTTTGCTAAATATTATTTTAAATAACTAAAAATGACAAAGTTAACCAATATTCATAAATTTATCGTACAAAATATCCCTGTTTTGGTTACTCAAACATCTTAAATTTCTCGCAAAGATATATTACGTCTAATGATCATCTAATTAAATTAGAAAATAATTGTTACTTTTTAATATATATTTCTAACTAATAAGCCCCTTAATTGGATAAATGATAACCATATTTCTATTATGACTCCTTTAATTATTTTTGCCTCAAACAAATTTACTCCAAATGATAAAGAATTTAAAATTATCAATGAATAATGACCATGTTTTCTCATATTATTAACTATTGTAACGAACATTAGATGAATAAATTAATTTTTGCTTTAAATGACTACAAAGTTAACCAATAAATTAGTCGCTCGACATAAGTGTAAAGTTACATTTAAAATATTCACGATCATCTCACTAAATTACCTAAGAATTTCTAAATGATTAATATACCTTTGCGACATGTTGAATGTGACCAGTACCCTTGCTAGCAATACCCATAGGGGGACAGAATATTTTGTCGGATAAACTAGGAGTATATGGTCTTTATTGATATATCAAAATACTGTTATTTATAAATTAACTAAAACATACTATATTATTTTACTGAATGATACCTTAAATGTTTTTAATATACATATTTCTAAAATAAATCAACAGTTCAAACCAACAACATGTATGCAAGACCACCCATTGTTAATTTATTTCCAGTGTCACATCTTTCAAGAATGCCGTGAGTGTTTAAAGAAAGCTGAGCTAAAAGAAACTTTCCAGATAACAACTCTCCTGAATGTTTTGAACAAAAATGAGCGAAATTGAGAACAAACGATTAGATGGCGATTAACTTCTGGCCACAACCCTAACAACATGAAAATTAAGATTTTAATTATTGAATTCGTTGTTTTCTGCATGGAAATACTAACAGAATATTTTTTAATTCAAAGAATCTTCATTATAAATTTTTGAATTTAAAAAATTAAATTAAGGATATATTAAATTTACAATACATAATATTATATAAAATTATACTGTATTTATTAATAAATTTAGAATACATAAAATTATAATATTATAATATTTTATAAATACTATATAATAATGTTTAAATATGCTTAAATAACTAAATTGTTTAAATATTTTTAAATAACTAAATTTAAATTATTTAAATAAACTTTTCATATAACTTTATTTCTTTCGTATCCATAAAGTAAGTAAATAAAGAATTTACTACAATATTTTAATTATTTTACTTAGTAATGAAGAAAATGAATTATATGATTATGAAGAAGATGAACCAGACAAAATGGTGAAACACTAAATGACTTATGTTCTGGATTTAGAAATTTCTTATTAAAACATGAATTATAGAAGAAAATGAACCAGAGAAAATGGTGAAACATTGCTATGTTCTGGATTTCTTAAATGAATTAGCTGATTGGGGGTATCCTTCAACATGAACTATCAGACTTAAATTATGTAAACTTTCTTTCAACGAATGTCAAAAAAAAAATGGGAAAAACCGATGTTTTAGCAATTAGATATTGTAAAGTACTACCTGAAGAATATTATTATTAATGTAAGACATGAATTAATTCTTTAAAATATATATATTATATTTAGGTATCTGTGTTTTATGGTGGGAAAATGACATTGAAAAAGTATACCACAAATAACAGTTGCCTAATTTATCAAGCCTGTGACGATAAAATGCTAGATAATGTAAGTTAATTGATTTTAAATCAATATAAATTTTAGCAATGATAGTTGACACCGCATCAGAAACTAAGAAATACATCCAATTTGCAAGATGTATTCCAAATGGCCCGATGGAGATGATAATTTTGAGATAGATTACCAGCAGAAACCTTTTGTAAATTAAATATAATAGGGTTGGGTGGGTCCTCTTTATCCCTTAATTAATATATATTTACAAGCTGATCGTCGTGGTGGGCGGTTGTAATCTAACTAGTGGGAGGCCTCTGTAAATATATATTTGTGTTAGTGAAAACATTAATTAATTTGGTTATAGTGCCAATGACGCATGTATTTTGAAATTATACGTTTCGAATGTGCTGGTAGTTGACTACCCATGCTAGGCGTAATGTTCCGTACGGAAAGCTATAATGCCCAGGTTCTTCTGACCCCACTTGGGGGAGGCACAGACGACCCTTGTGGACGCGAACAAATATCCACCGTGTCTTTCAGGCACAGATATTTGGTCACTGCTCATTAGGCCTGGCAATACTAAATGCATAAACTTTGCCTTGTCCTCTCTTGTCTTGATTTTTATCGTTTAAATATTAAAGTGTGTGTGATAAGTTTTATTTACTAACCTTAATTAATATACCCTTGCGATATGTTGAATGTGAGTAGTACCCTTGTGACCAATACCCATAGGGGGACAGAATATCTTGTCGGATAGACTAGGAGTATATACACCATGTTAAACAAGGTATGTGTATATAGAATGTGTGTGTAAAATTATTGTCAACTTCCCGTGAAGGCAAACACAGAATATTGCAAAATATAATAATTCTCTACCCCATAACTTAGTGTGTAAAAATTATTTTAGGTTTTTGACTAATTATAATAATAATAATAAAGTTTAATGGGTTGTATAAAAAATATTTAGGTTTTCACTAATATTGATAATAATAATGGTTAATGGGTTGTGTGTGTGTGTAAACCATATTTTAGATTTTTGATAATAATAATAACTCCCGCGCGTGTTACTTTGAAATAATAAGGTATGTGTATATAGAATGTGTGTGGGGACAGAATATCTTGTCAGATAAACTCTGACTATATATAATAATAATCATAATAATCATAATAATAATAACATCTTTCGCGCAGGTGTTAATATCTTCACCGATAATAATAATAATAATAATAATAATAATAATAATAATAATAATAATAATAATAATAATAATAATAATAATAATAATAATAATAATAATAATACTTTGAAATTGTATTTGAAAATAATTTGCGACATGTTGATTGTGAGTAGTACCCTTGTGACCAATACCCATAGGGGGACAGAATATTTTGTCGGATAGATTATATATAATAATAATAATAATAATAATAATAATAATAATAATAATAATAATAATAATAATAATAATAATAATTAAAATAATAATAATAATAATAATAATAATAATTAAAATAATAATAATAATAATAATAATAATAAAACTTAGAAACTAAAAACTTAGAAAATAATAATTATTTTAATAAATGACCTTGAAAAATTAAATGACCTTGACCTTGACCTTGAAAATTAAATGACCTTGAAAAATTAAATGACCTTGAAAATTAAATGACCTTGAAAATAAAAAGATTACTTAATTAAAACAAAAAATTAAATTAAAAAATGACCTTGACCTTGATGAGTCATCATGATGAGTCATATGACCTTGGGAATGACCTTGATGAGTCACGCGACCTTGAAATGTCCTTGATGAGTCATGGCCTTTGTTTAAAATTTGACCTTGACCTTTTTTTTTTAAAGATTTGACCTTGACCTTGAAAATATTATTTTGAAAAAATAAATGACCTTGAAAAATGGTCTCGGAAAAACGTTAATAACTTTGTCAATTTTGATGATGATGATACCTGCAATAGTTCATTCGAAAGGTCTTGCATCAAGCTTCAAAATAAGCTATCATTTAATAAATTCGGATAATGGGAACGATAACTTTTGGGATGAAAAAAAGTGTGAGCCCGCCCGGCCAATTAATAATATTTTGAATAATAATAATAATTTAACGTTGAAAAGATGGCGGTCATCAAATGTTAATAACTTTGTCAATATTAATGATGATGATACCTTATATGGATCACTCGAAAGGTCTTGGACCGGGCTTTAAAATGAGCTATCGTTGAATAATTATCGTTGTCCGGAACTCTGTACATTTAAATTTTAAAATATGACCTTGAAAAATTAAATGACCTTGAAAAAAATAATAAATGACCTTGAAAAAATAAATGACCTTGAAAAAAAAATAAATGACCTTGAAAAAATAAATGACTCTGAAAAAATAAATGACCTTGAAAAAATAAATGACCTTGAAAAAAAAAAATAATTTGAAAAATAAATGACCTTGAAAAATGGTCTCGGGAAAACTTTAATAACTTTGCCGATGTTAATGATGATGATACCTTCTATGGCTCAATTGAAAGGTCTTAGACTAAGCTTCAAAATAAGCTATCGATTAATAAATTCGGATAATGGGAACAATAACTTTTGGGATGGAAAAAAGTGTGAGCCCGCCCGGCCAATTAATAATATTTTGAATAATAATAATAATTTAACGTTGAAAAGATGGCGGTCATCAAATGTTAATAACTTTGTCAATATTAATGATGATGATACCTTATATAAATCAATCGAAAGGTCTTGGACCGGGCTTTAAAATGAGCTATCGTTGAATAATTATCGTTGTCGGGAACTCTGTACATTTAAATTTTTAAATATGACCTTGAAAAATTAAATGACCTTGAAAAAAAAATAAATGACCTTGAAAAATAAATGACCTTGAAAATAATATTTTGAAAAATAAATGGCCTTGAAAATTGTCTAGGGAAAACGTTAATAACTTTGCCGATGTTAATGATATTAATAATATTTATATATATCATTAGATAGATCTTACACTAAGCTTCAAAATAAGCTATCGATTAATAAATTCGGATAATGGGAACGATAACTTTTGGGATGGAAAAAAGTAGGAGCCCGCCCGGCCACTTAATAATATTTTGGAAAATAATAATAATTTAACTTTGAAAATGGTCTCGGGAAAACGTTAATAACTTTGTCAATATTAATGATGATGATACCTTCAATAGCTCATTCGAAAGGTCTTGCACTAAGCTTCAAAATAAGCTATCGTCCAATAAAATCCGTTGGTGGGAACATTAATTTTTGGGATGAAAAAAAGTATGTCACCGCTGGATCACTTAATTAAAACAAAAAATTAAATTAAAAAAAAAATTAATGACCTTGACCTTTTATTTAAAAAAATTTTTTTTCCGGGGGGGGGGTATATGTGGTCCAGCGGGCTCCTGGTCTGGGGAGCCCCAATCCTACTACTCAGCTGTTCACTGAAGTAGGATTTGAAGCATTTTTAGTAAATTTTCTTTTCCTATTTTCATTTGAAAGCTCTATTAGCACCGTTTGCCTGTAATTAAATTGTGTTGTCTACTGGATCTAAGCATATATGTTATGCCTCATGCCATTAATCTGCCCATTTTACTTGGAATTTTACTGGAGTTCTTTTTAATCATTATTGAAAACATTAGTAAACTTAATTAAAAATTAAAAAAAATAATTATTAATTTCCGAAGAAATTCGAGTACAATATTCTTTTAATAGAGCGTAGAGTGAAAATTAAGTAAAAAATAAAATGTTTTATTTCTAACAAAATCCAATGGATAAATGCAATAGAAATACACCATCCTACATTTTACAAAATGTAAAATTTTTATTATGGCGTTTATATATTCAAATTCTGGGCCCCTTGCAAGATTTTCAAAATGGGCCCCTCCATAGAGCCAATGACAATATGATAGATATTAATTTTATGATTTTTATCCACGACTTACTTTTGAAAAATACATTTTAATTATTTTAATTTATGATATTTTATTTTATTATTAATTTGTAATCTTATGCCACAACTAAAAATTGTTTTCAATTTGCATTAAAATTGGTCGCGCGGCGGCGCAGTGTTCACCATATTGGTTTTTTTGATGCCGTTTTTTTCGCATGAAACATATTACTGAAATAAACCAGAAATAAAAAAGTAAATATATATTCCATATTTCAACTTAAAAACGTAAAAAACTGAGAGGCGGCTATTCGCTCAGGTGCGACCAACCGCGTAAGGATTACTCGCGCGACAACAGTGGGTTAAATGGTATAAATGAAAATGTTACTGAATATTGTTTTATTCAATATTATGAAATCATAAATCAACAACAATTTTGTATTTGGTACAGTACTATGAGTACAAATGAATATTCTAAGAGAAGTCATTGCGACGACATTTTATCTCTGCAAATCGGTCAATGAGCTGGTCAACATCCATAACTCTTGCCCGTTAGGCTTCAATGCTCAACAAGGCTAAACTACTTAGGCGTTCTTGACCTATTGAATTACAAAGAAAATTTTTGCTTCAGAGTTAAATGGTTCATATTCATTGCTTCTTATAACATCTAGCGAGTCGTGATCTGACAAATCGGATGCCACGGTATTGTCTTTAAAACTGTTAACTTGAGAATTTGTATTTATCGGTAGTTCACTGACTTCACTACCCTGGTATTTTCCTGTGGTTCCTGCTCATTTTCTAAGTTAAGTACATTACCAACAAATTGCGTTTTTTCCTTTTTAGTCTGTACCGGTAATAAAAATGAGTCAATTTTACATCGTTTTTTAGGTTCGTTTTGTAAATCCTGCTCCACTTAGAGACTTGCTAGTATAATTTAGTACAATTAGTACAATTTCTTATTTTTAAATCTAAATTTTGTATTGTAATCCGATCTAATATTTTGTTATATAATTTAAAAAAATATTTTTATATTATTAAAAAACTATTTTATTAATTTATTTAAAGAAACTTTTAAAATAAATATCAACAACTATTGTGGTGAAATTTTCCTATACGTTAGATAGACCTTAGACGAGGAACCCTATTGCTTTTTTAGTGCATCGATAGATGGCTTCAGTTTTTTAAGTGAGCTGAAGTTTAATTTTTCATACATTTTCTATCATAGTTGTATGTATTATTATTAATGCTATTTAGTTGATATAATTATGAAATTTAGAGTATTTATTTATGTTTCAGACAATGTATGTATTGCAATAAATACTTTGTACATTATAATTATTTTTTTATAAATCAATATAATTTTGATTATCATAAATAATATAAATAGATATGAAATTTTATATATATCATCAGTTCCAAATAAATATTAAAACTCTAGAAATTAAAAATAATTTAATAATAAAATACAAATAAAAAATATGGCACCGAAAAGAGCTGGAAGTGGAAAAATTACATCAGATGCGAAACGAAAAAGAGTCAAAAGAGCAACCGAAAAGCCCGAACAACGTACAGTGTATTCTTGAAGGGCATTGCAACGCATGGCGGGATTTCGCTAGTTAGATATAAAAATCACAGAAATGCAAGTTTGTAAAAAATCAATAAATGATTAATGATTATATCGAAAATGCACGGAAGAATATGATAAGCACAAATTTGTGTAAAACATAAGATGTTAATTCATTGGACATTGTGTAAACATGCGAAAAAATAAACAAATTAAAGGTTTGACTATCCTAATCTCGACAACATGACAAATTATTTGGAAACTAAGTGTAGAAATCCCGAACGACCATTAATTAACGTCCATTTTCGGATGGTAGCAGATGGATTTATTAGGAGAAGATTGTCAAAAAAAACCCATTAATTAAACGGGGAAAGAAATTAGATATCAAGGAAATTAATTAAAGGAAAGCAATCAGTTTAACAAGATTTGACCAGTTCAAGTGAGCATTTTATTCTATTCATGGGTTGTAATAATTAAATTCTACATTTTGACAGATTGTAATAATTAATTGTAAATTGTACAAATTGAAAGTTTGTTTATGAATTTGAATTTAAAAAGCGCGAAAAGACAGTAATTAATTAAAATCCCAACAAATCTCATGTTTGTATTATGAAATTTAGGTTTTGTGAGGTGTTTTAAATAAATTATATTAAATTATTATTGCATGTTGAATAAATATATGATTGTTTGTTGAAATCCTTACTTATTCATTAATTATTATTTTATAAAATCAAATTAAAATTAAAATTAAAAACAAATTAGCGAGTTGCTTTAATATATTTGAAATAAATAAACAATATTTGAATTGATATTGAAAGGTATAAAATTAAATCTAATTAAGTTATAAATTTTTAAATAATTTTTAAATAAAATTTTATTAAAAGTTATTCTTACAAAATTTTGATAGCCTGTATTTAATTCAAAGGACATTGGAAATTTTTGTTTAAAAAATTAGCAAAAATTTGAAAAAAACAGTTTCTGTAATTAAATTAACAAAATTGTATTGTTAAGTATTGTTTTTTTGTAATTTAACATGTAAAAATTATTGACAACAATGGATAAATAGAATGCAATGTAATCGCTGCTAACAGATATTATGGATTATTTTAACACTAGAAGTGATGTGGCTAATATGTCTGAAATAAATTAAGGTTATTTACCTTCTTGATTGTGCAGCTTTTGTCTATTTGATGAAACATCGACTCACATTTAAAAGAGAAAAAAGTGATATTCTCAATCTAAATTTAACTTTTGACACTTGACTCAAACCATACGCTTTATAATAAGTTATGCAAATATAGAGGACTATTATTTTTTCATTTTGAATTCTGACATCCTAAAGAATAAATGTCAACTCTCTAGACTTGTATGCTTTATTAGTCTTTTACAGTACATGAAGTTCATATATTAAATAAAGAAATTGGCGCATACAGCAAACAATAACTCTGAGATAATTTAATACAAAAATTGAAAGGTCGACACCAAAAGGGGTTTCATGTGACACAATTACAGTCATATAACATGCAAGCACTTATGTGTTACTTATTGTGGTAAGCAGTGCATGGCCGCGACGTTTTCTGAAAATTTTACCGTTATTTTCATAGGAAGCGCAATTGAAGTATTATTATTATTATTATTAGCATCGAACAAAAAAATAATTTTCGTCTGCATATTATTTTTTCGACAGTTTAGTTCTAATTCTTATTTTATATTTCCTATTAATTTTTATAGTCTCAGATTTTTGTAAAGTTTTTATCATATTATCGGTTTGATTTTACCTTCAACTAATTTGACAGGAAGTTCATCTTTCAATTTTGTATGTCATTTCCGATGATTCGTTTATCAATCTGTTCTATATTTCTTTGACAGCTTCTTTTAGAACACTATTTAAAACACACTTGTTTACAGTATTTTATATATTAATTTTCGGATCTAAAAACTTTATCAACAACGCTTCATATATAACAAGTTCCAAATATTCAAAATTTAGAAGTTTTTCTAAAGCAGGCATATGAATTGTTGTTTTAAATGAATTGAATGTTTAAATTTGCATGTTAAATAATTTTACATGAAAAGTTCTATAATTTATGGACTCCTTATTAATATTGAGTTAATTTTGGATGTAAATATAATATATAAAGATGAAAGTTGGTTTGTTTGTTAACCATATAATTCTCCACCGTTGGACCTAGGGTGCTGAAATTTTTCATGTGACCCACATTTGATCCGGGACAGGTCATAGACTATGTTTCAACCCCAGGTGACCACCCCTAGGGTACCCTAAGTCGGTTTGTTTGTCTGTCCGGTCAGCAATTTACCATATAAATAACAATTTATTAAATGCTTGCTACTTGCAGTTGAAAATAATATAATTTAGTCAAAAGTTTTCAAAGTAGAATTCAAACATGGAGAATTTGAATTTTTGATTAGTGAACCAGTTTGCAATTGGAAAAATATTGCCAGTTATTTTTCGATTTAAATTGGAGTGGGTTTTCGATTTTACAAATTGAAATTTATTTTGAAAGCTTTTCTTATTGTGAATTAAACATGGAATTGAAGCTGTTATAAAATTAATATTGGAACGTAATAACATCATTAAACAAAAAATTAATTTAAATGAATTATTATAATAAATGTAAACTCGGGCGAAACCGGGTAAAACAGCTACTTAAATATAAAATTTAAAAATTTTTCAATTCTATAAAAACTAAAGTTTCTTTTAAATTATTATTTATTTTATGAAAAAATATATTAAAAAAATTAATTTATTTGAATAACTTATTGTAAGTATAAAATGGTGATTTCTTGGTAACAGCAATAATTAAATATTAAACAAGTAAATAATAAGATATGACTTGTGCTGCAAAATTATTAACCCAGTTTAAAATAAATATGAAAACAGAGTACTGATTAAACATTTATAAATAAAACAATTATAATCCTAATGAAATTATTGCAGCATCGACTTTCCAAATTAGGGTCATGACATCACTGGAATCTGGTTGATAGCCTTGGATTGAGATGTTGATAAACCACCTTTCATTATTTTCAATTGAAATTTCTTCAAATGCATCACGAAGAACTGTGCTTAGACCGACTTGATGTCATTTGTATCCAATTTGAAAACTCTCATTTAGTAAATACAATTTTTGTAAATTTAATTTTAGAAAATTGTAGATGAAATTTTTTATTGAAACCTTATTTTAAATGACAGCGAATGATTTTGATTTTATTGGATTTATTTATTAATAAAAATGAGGGTGTTTAAACATTTGTTTTTATTTTAAATAATGCTTAAAGGCAATCTTGTAAAATTTTGCGTTTACGCTTGTTTATTATTATTTTCCTTTTGAGTTTATGTATCCATGCCTTTTCTGAAATTTATAATATTAAAATTCAAAATTTTATTTTACAATTGTGCTTCCTTAAATCTATATATTATAGAAAATAGCTTTTGATCAGATTAATGTTATAATAAATGTTTAAATGTTTATATCGTAAAGTGGAGGTCTAAGTGATATGCAATGCCAATATTAATTTATTACATCCACACTAATTAAGATATCGTTAAAAATTATATTCATAATTATAAATAATAAATATTTAAAATTAGTTGCAGAATAATAATTAAAAACTCACATCGTTTACTCCGGAAAATAATGAAATATTAATTATAAAATAATCAATTTTAAATTGCAAAATATAAAATAATTTTGTTTAAATTAAAAAAAAATTTAGTCAATTAATATTAGACATTATTCTTTCTTTTATGTAACGAATGCTGACAAATATGGGAAGCTGTCAATTAAAATAAGAAATACAAAATTTGAAAGTGTTGCAATATTTAGAAATTCTGGGATTTAGATTTATGGTATTTCTAAAATAAATTTAAAAAATGACAAAGATATTGATTTTATTGGTCATAATTAATTAATTATTAATGAAAACTAATTAAAATAAAAAATACAAAACTTTCTGGGAAATCAAAATAAAAAACCATTTTCTTAAAATAATTAACTGTTAAATTTTATTTCCAACTTGTACTATATAATAAATTCGAGATAACAAATTTAAACTATAAATTTCTAATGTTTTTGATTAATACTATAATAAAAAAAAGTTTTATTGATTCAGATTCTGATTCCAATCGTGTTCTTCGGTATCAAATCGATGAACTCCTAACACTACAGATTTATTGATAACACAATTTACAACAGAAAATATAACACTGAGCTCCAAAATTTTAAATAGATTATAAACAATTACAGTATTGTGTTGTACATATTACCGCTTTAAACAATTAAAAAATAATTTAAGCATTTTGCTGCAAATAATATATTTAATACAAATGAAAAAATTATCATGTAATTGTTTAAAATTTATATATATATATATATACCGTTTAATATTAGTATTGTTTTATTCGAATTTGATGTTGAGTTAACAATAAAAACTATTCAATATCTATTCCGTATCTATTAAAAAAATTGACTATGAATCAGTAAAGATGATTTTTTTGATATTCACAATACGAACTTTTATTAACATTACTATTTTTGGTGTCAACTTAGCAGTGCTTTGTATGAAAAAGAAAAATAATGTTCCAAATAAAACTCGAATGTTATTTTTTATATATTGTAAGATAAAAAAAATACGTCTACAATTAATCGGTTAATGCATTTTTGATTAATCAATTAATCAATTAATAAAATTAACCGATTAATTGGTTTACCTTAATCAAATTTGGAGGAACTAGTTATCAATAAATGCTTTATAAAATGCTATATAAAAATAAAAGATTATTAAAATTATGTGAAAACAAGTTTATAAAACCAATGTGTTTTGTTTTGTTATAAAATTTATGCCGAATTGCACATTATTAAATTTGCTGAAAAATTAGGAAAAATATTTTTTCTGTTGGTTTTTTTAAACAGTATTACTTAATATTATTGTAATTATAATAAATAATGACTAATTGGTACAATATATTTATTGAATTCCACATCTTTGTACAAAGTGTATTTGGTATTTGCAAATTTAGGAATGACATTATATTTCATTGAATACGACTCTCCTGATTTCGGGTTGTTTGGATATTCAATTGTGATGGTGCAGTCTCCATTATCCGAGCGTAATTGTTGATTTGAACATGACGTACCCATTGACTACATGTTCTGTGATTTGGCGACGAGTAGGAGTATCAGCAGCAGCTTTACGAGATTTATCATTGCAATGTGCATTCGATATTTAGGTGAAATATTTCGTTGGTCCACAAATTGTTCCAATTCGAGAGTTTTGAGCACATTTTTATTGATTAAAAAGATGAAGATGTTTTAAAGAAAAGTGTATATATATGCACATTAAAACCATTTATTTTAATTAATTTGATTTAATAATGTATTTGCAATTATATATTTATTAATTTGAAAGTCAGAAGCACTACAATAATAATTATAATAATTATATTAATATGACCAACATTTGCATTACAGTCAGTACAATACCAAAGATTAATAACTTTGGACCAGTTGAAGGTTGTGACAAAATGTATCAGATAAATCAAATCGTATCCAAGCTACATGTCCAATAATAATTTATAGTTTTAGGGCCCTTAGTTCAGACATTATGTGTAATCGTGAGTAAAAGCCATAAAGATGTAAACTCTATGTGTTAGGAAAAAATAATAATTAAAACAACAAATTAAAAAAAATTTTATATAATTTTTTTCCAAAAATTTTTTCTGATGAAATAAAAATCGATAAATTCGTCCATTATCAATGTATTTTATTGACGAACTAATAAACATAGATCATATACATGGTTCAATGATCCATGATAAAATCAATCGCATTGCATTTTACTAGCGAAAATAATCAATAAATTAAATTAATTTCACTCGCGATAAATTAAATTTCAATCAGAAATTTATTATCTAGTATTTAATTCAATACTCAATTTTTTCTAATATTTTTAATAGATTTATATAAACATATCTGTGAGCGGGTCTTTAAATAAAATAATAATAATAATAATAATAATAATAATAATAATAATAATAATAATAATAATAATAATAATAATAATAATAATAATAATAATAATAATAATAATAATAATAACAATAAATCAAAAAAATATAATAATGATAATAATAATACAACACAAAAAAACATTTGCACAATGAAAAACTGCCAGACACCGAAGAAAATATGCTTTCGAAAAAACGTTGTCTGCTGCATCACGTGCAATGTATGCAAAGAAAAGTGCCGAAAATTCGTGAATATCAAAAAAACATTGATATCTTTACTGATTCATAGTCACATTTTTAATAAATACAATGTCAATTGAAAAGAAATCAGTGGTGAAAATTGAAAAAAGTTCTTATAAAGAAAAACACATAGGAAGTACACTTAGGACCTAGCAACAAAAAGTTTAAGAACATCTAGACCCTGGTGGTAAATCCTCGGTATACAGATATGTCTAACAATGTCAACCAAGGAAGGAAAGATAAAATATTTTAATGGAAATCTTAGACAATAGAAATATTCAAAAGAAGAATGTCAAATTTAAAGAGGCAATTCTCATCATAAACAGTCGTCCAACAATCAACACTAACGAAGAGATCAATGAAATCATCAGTTTGATTAGTTGTTATTGATCTTGAGAATATTTTCTTTTAAAAAATAATAATACAAAAAAACTAGATTCAACTTTAGAGAAGTAAAATTTTAGAGATCATTAGGAATAAAAATCAAAATATAAAGATTTTTTAAAAATTTTAAATTGCGTATTTAAATAGTTATTGGATATTTTTTTAAAAAAACATTTTATGATATTATTTATTAAAAGAAGTTTCTATAAGCTAATTATAGAAGCTTTAAAAACTTAAATTTTATTTATTGTTTTTTTGAATTTTAAAGGAAATTTAATTATAAAAAATTATTTTAAATTTTTCAAAGAAAGTTTATTTTGATTCAGTTTACTTTTAACTAATGAGAATTATTTAGAAAAATAAAGGAGAAGATCAAAAAGCATTTGAAAATTGAAGCAACTAAATTCAAGGAAATTGAAAAGGACTATTTTTATGATTGAACATTCTTCCATTTTATCAAATATATACTTCGGAGCATGAGGCTTAAATAATCATGTAATTGTCTAAAATAATAATAATAATAATAATAATAATAATAATAATAATAATAATAATAATAATAATAATAATAATAATAATAATAATAATAATAATAATAATAATATAATAATAATAATATAATAATAATAATAATAATAATAATAATAATAATAATAATAATAATAATAATAATAATAATAATAATAATAATAATAATAATAATAATAATAATAATAATAATAATAGTAGTAGTAATAATAATAATATATTAATAATAATAATAAATATATTTAAATTAATTGCCTTGAATAATTATTAAAATTTAAATCGATTATCAAAAAAAATTTCAACTTTAACAACTGTCAAACTGTGACTTTAGCAAGATATTATGTCTAAAAATTTTAATAACAACTTTTCTTTTATCATTGATGAAATGTTGGCATTAATAGAGAAAATTTTTTCCAAAAAAGATTTCTTCATTTCATTTTCCATTTCTTAATTGATTAAAAATGTCATTTAGCATCTGCCTTTAAAATATTAAAATCGACACAGCATAAATCGATAATTTGAGCCCCTTTATCGACCTAACAAAAACAAATTAATCATCATCTTAATTTGAAATTTTTTTGTTTAAAATTTGCTTATTATTATTTGAATTTTAATGAAAGGACAAATGCAATTAGAAAACTTAACAATTTATCAATCCATGAAAACGACTCTAATTGAATAAATAGTGGTCAATATTCCAGCATCAAAACAGAAACAAACTTTTCTCAAACGAGGTCAAAGTTCTTGGTCAGTAACAATCAATGGAAAAAATTATGATTATTCTCATTCTTAGGTAAGATTTATCAAAAAGAGTAAATTTTGACGAAAAGTACAATGTTAATTGGAAATTATAAGAAAATGTTTTTCAAATTTCACCACTGATTTCTTTTTCATTGTATTTATTAAAGCTTTTATTTTGGAATCATTTGTGAATTTTCAATGTGTGTATTATGGTATGAGACGGTATTATGTAGTATATTTGTGTGTTATATTTATTTTGTGTATTATATTTGTGTTGATGAGTGCGTGTGTCTGTTAGGAAATTTGATGAACCCGACAGAGTCTCCGTTAAAAATTGTGGCGGGACAATCGGGGTGCGTGTGTATCTGCGTGCTTACGAAACCCAAATAAAAATGAATAATAAATCAACAATAACTGATACTAAACAATAACCACTTTTATTTAAATAATAAAAATTTAAAGCAACCTTTGTTATTTTCTTGGTAGTTTATTCTCACTTTTCTTATCAAGTAGATTTGTGGATCGTTGTGGAACAATTTAGGACAGAGGATCACAGTCGAAATCGATTTTGATATAAGTGGAGAATCTGGATGATTAATCTTTTAAAGCGTTTATGTCCTTTCACTAATATTTCAGTTTTCTTTTAAATTATCTTTAGAAGTCGGAAGATTCAGTTTATAAATCGTATATTTTCTCCTGATAATTTTTAGTTGTTCTTTAAATTATATTCGGGAATAGAACTATTCGGCCTTTCAATCGTTTGTTTCTTTTAAATAATCTTCAGCTATTCCTTAAATTTATGTTTAGGAATTGATCCTTTTAACTCTTGAATCGTTCACTTTCTTCTGTTAATTCTTCTTATACTTCGAAATTTCTCTGTTATACTTGAATTTAATTTTTTCTATTGATTGTTTTCTTTTTCGTCAATTTCTGTATAGCGATAATTTACCATAGTAAATTATCGCTATATAGTATTTTTTATTCCTTTGCCATTACGGCCTACCCTCAAAAAAATAACAAGGTGTCGCGAAACCTTGCTTAAAAGTAAATAAAATGTATGACTGTACATTACAGTGTGCTTTTGTTTTGTAGTGTCTGTGTGTGTTATGTGTGCATGCTTTTGTCCACTGAGGTTCGATTTCTTTTGAGAGTTTTTTATATTATTGTTGAAATTAGGGCAGTTTTTTAAGGAATTAAAAGATTTTATTTAAAAAGTTAAATCAGATATATTTGTCTTTACAATAGATTAAAACTGTGATTATTTCAAAATAAAGATTTAATATTTATGGTAAATTTTAAAACAGTTTTCAACACAAAGCGCCGGTTTTTCCGGGCATATTGCACATATATACATTGTTTCTTAATTTGGCTTTATTACAGACACGACATGGTTTAGTTGGATGTTTTTTTCTTTCTGTTGGAGGTATAGATTCTAGATAGTGGAATGTATTTATACGTTCTGTAAGATTGATACTGTCACTTTCCCCAGTTAGGTGCTCAATATTTTTTTCTTTGGATTGTAGTCGTGTAGTTTTTGAAAGTGATGGATTTTTTTGCACATAAAGTAAATATGCATTGGTAATAAACATTTCAAAAAATTGGAAACGGCAAAAAAGCAAGGCTGTATGATCTGAAAGTAATGGAGAGGTCATTGGTCAATTGACCCTATGGTAGAGGCACCTATTTTCCATAAAATTATGAGTAGAATGAGATTCGAACAAATTCTTACATATTTCCATCTCAATAATAATGCACAAAATACAGCTAGCATGGATATAGCAACATTATTTCTACGAGTTATCTCGTAGTTGGCCACGAAAGGGTTAAGTTGGAAGAAAGTGTTGAAACCTATGAAAAGGCAAAAAAGTGATTGGAGTACGAAACTATCGGCAATTGAAAACCAGCGCAGCAATATTTGCGATGAGAAAGCTATACAGTATGTGGAAACTTTGGTTTGCAAAATTCCGAACACTCTGAATTTACGATTCATTTTAAGTAATATGGATTTATGATACTATATGTTACTTGAGTTTTGTGGGTGAAGTTTTTGCGGCGAACACAATAAAGCAATATATTTTTGGTTTTAACTCACTTCTCATGGGTTTCAAAATATTTAACAAAAAGCAAAATAATCAACACCCTATTACACTTACATGCTTACTTTTTGTCATTAAACACCCAAACATTTTCACATCATTCATTGTATACACATAATTCCAAAATATAAAAGTTTCTATAATCTAAAAAAATCGATTAAGTTATAGTATAGGAACACACAAACTTACCTGTGTGTAAAAATTTAATGTTTCAAAATTAAAAGTTTTTATATATAAATTGAGAAAGTGGTAGAAAAATAATTTTACAACAAACACAGCACACATAATAAAAAATACACGCTTTTCCATTTTTAAATATAAAAGTGATTAACATATTGTTAACATATTATTTTCAATTTATTAAAAAAACATCGTGTATAATTTTTGTAGAGAAAATGACGAAAAACTTCGTAAGACAACTAAAACAACTAAATACATTTTTCATCAAATTGCAACATAGTATTAGCATATTTCGGTAAACTTAAACAAATTTGTAAAATATTTATTAAATAGTAATAAAATAATAAAAAATATTACAACAAAGTAATAAAATAGTTTAAGTAACTGGAAATAAAGTAATAAATTATTTCGATGAAAGGCAACAAATTAATAAAATATTGTAATAAGTTGTGAAACCTTTCATTAAATTACAACAAAGGAATAACATATTTCAGTAAATTTACATAAAGTTATGAAATATTTATCATATCGTAAGACAATAATAAAAACATTACAACAAAGTAATAAAATATTTCGGTATATTTCTACAAAGTTGTAATATATTTATCATATCGTAACAAAATAATAAAAATATAACAAAGTAATCAAAATTTTATTATTTTAGTTACAATTTGATAAATATATTACTACTTTGTTGTAATATTTTTATAATCTTGTTACAATTTTCTTAAATATTTTATTGACGAAAATTTTATAACATTATTGTAATTTATTGAAAGATTTCGCAATGTTGTTGTGTTTTATTGTAATATTTTTATTCATTTTGTAACCATTAACTGAAATAATTTATTATTTTACTATAATTAGTAAATAAATATAATAAATAAATATAATAATAATATTAATTATAATTAAAATTTATTAGGATTTAAACCGAAGGAAAAAAAATAAATAAATAACATAAGTAATTAAAATAATTAATTAATAAACTTGTAATAAAATAACTAAATAGAAATAATTAAATTAAAATAAAATAATAATAAACATATAATAAAATAATTAATTAATAAATGTATTAAATTAAAAATTACAAAAATTATTAATTAAAATCAAATAATAATAAAATTATATAATATCATGTAATAAATTAAATAGAAGTAATTAAATAACATTGAAAAAATCAATTGGTCTATATTTGATCTTGACATTTCATGACATTGAACTTGAAAGTCCTTACTACATACTCTACATGCTAAAGTTAATCATATTTTATTGATCCTGATACAGGAGTTCATATACAAACAGTTGAGAGAATGTGGGACAGTACTAAATGGAGGAACAAGAGACAAAGGGGAACAGCGAGACATCATTTTTTAATGTTATTTATCTGAGTTCACATGACGATCACATCGGGTGAAAGAAAATACAGACTGTTTTGAATCTATGTTAAACTCTATATCGGTCCATTTTCAATCGAAATCCGATTGACTACTTTGTTTTTAAATAAAGTCAGGCATGCGCAACCTTTCAATATTGACGGCCGCAGTAGACACTTTTTTCTTTAATAACGGCCATCTGTAAGTTTGGTAAACTTAATAATGTATTTATGTAAAGATTTATAGATTAAGCATTAAAACAGAATAATTAATTTCTGACAGTATCCAATTTACTGATCTACATATGTAAAAAAAATGTCTACGCAACGTCATATAGGACAAAAAACGTTTTACAGCAATTGTTTCAAGAATTTGGGAAATCATCGCCATTAATAGCTTCCTTGCTCTTGCATGTTCGCAGACAGACTTGCAAAACCATTATCCTTATTCCAGACTCTAGATTGCTGTCTACCAATCGGGTTTGATACTTGTTTTTCAGATATTTCATTCTGGAAAACGCTGCTTCGCACAAATAAGTACTTCCGAAAGAACGAGAATGTTTCTTGCCAGTTCTCGTAGCTGTGGGTATTGTACTGCTAATTTCCACGTATCCAGCAGGTCGCTTTTATCCGAAAACCTTTTCAAAAGTTGCTAATTGTTCTTCAACGGTGCCCTATCTGTCTCCACTAGATAGGGAGAAGCAACGAGTCTTATTGTTGCTGAAATCTGCGAATTCCTGCTACAGCCTGTCTAAAATGCCAGAAAAAATGACGGTAGGAATTCATGATGCACCCTTTAACAAGTTCTCCGTCTGAATAAGGGTTCCCTGCAACACCAAGACGATATACCACTTTGTAAGATGCTTCACTTCGATTATTTATAGGCTTAAGGAAAGTAGATATGACTGATATTTGCAGAAGGAAACGCTTCTTCAAATTCTCTACACAGATCTTCCTAGACTCACCTTGCAAATTCGCAGTTGTGTGTGATGCGTGATGACGAAAATGCTGCTTTGTATTATCTCTTTTCATAGTCTTCACAACTTAACCGCAGATTAAACACATCATAGAATGTGTTGCTGACTCCATCATGAAGAACTTCAGCTCTAATTTGGAATTGAAACTTCTCTTCTCTTCTGCCAATATTCTTTTCCTTATCAGAGACATTATTGGGCAAAATTAGAATAGATTTAAAAAGACATAATGATTAAAACTTTGACTATCAACTATATACTATAAACATATTATTATCTTTTTAGAGAAAATGGCTAATCTTTCTTCATTCTCGAGAGTATTTTATTACCTTTTAAAATTTGTTTAATTATGAGAAGGCAAGTTGAAATATTTTTCGTTGAAATGAACTGTAACCTACGCCATTACGTATACTTTAATATACATGTCCACAGCCGCATGTTGCGCACAACTGAATAAAGTGTTTTGATTTTATGATTAAAAACTGCCAAATCTGTAGCTGTGGTGGCGTTAATACGTAAGTACCGCCATTCCTAACATTGAATAAATGTAGTTACAAACTTCATTTTCTCATAAATGGTGAGTCAGCTCAACTGGTGTGCACAGCAACGTATATTATTTTTATATTTCGGAATTAGGTGTATGAGCTGGCTAAATAATTGATTTATTATTAAATGCAGTAAGGACATCAAAATGAATTCTTTTTTATAGTCCCCAATAAGGAAATTTCCTTTTAGTAAAACTAATATATAATTTATCTACGCAACAAATGACTGATAAATTGTCGATGCTATTGAAACACAGTAAACCTACATCCTATTAAAACCCTTATACATTACTTATAACATTTTTAATCCGCTTTAAGCGGTCTTTTATTAAAAGAATTCCTCATTTCTGTGTAATTGCATTAAAAAGTTTTTTTGTTCATATAAAAATAATTTTCTAAGAAACCGCTTTATATGAAGTCATTACTGTATTATTATCTCACTTTAAATTTTTTTAAAATTTTATAATCCGTTTACAAGTTTTTTTTTACTACAAATACCACTCACTTTATAATATAAAGTTGACATAGTTCCATATGCAAAAATCTCATATTTTTCAGTCAGTAGACCTCAGTAAAAATGCTTCAGGTCTATTACAATCAAACCTTGATCCAAGATGAAATACTTTTCTAGCATCCTTCGAGAAATCCAGTGAAAATGTCTTATATTTTTTAATTATGAAAACTAAAAATAAATTTATTATATAAATCAACTAAATATTTCGAATATTTAAAATTTAAAATAAATTTTTTAAAAATTAATTTTTTTTTTAAAAATTAAATTTCAAAAAAGATAATGTATAGAAAACTTTGTCTAACAATTTCGGGCTAATTTTGCTTATGAAATTTCCTTATATGAAAGCATTTCATTCATTTTGTGTAAAAAAAGTAATCTTAAATTTTCATTTATATTACCAATGGCCTAATACTTACTGAACTCTGAGTAAGGAGTAACGAAATATTTATTACACAAGAAGCTTTTGTTAGTATAAAAATACATTAATTGTTAATTTCTACTGCAAATCTTTTGTCTTGAATTTGAAATGAATATTTCCTTGCTACTAGGATTGCCACATGTTGAGAGGCTCAAAGTAGGACCACTTTCATAAGGACAAATATATAATTGTAGGACTGTCCTACCGAAAGTAGGACGTATGGCAACTCTACTTGCTACTGAAAGTATTTGCAAAATTATATACATTTCCAAGTCACAATTTGATGGATTTCTCCAATTTAGGAATTTCACATTTACATTCATTTGAAAAGCCAAGGACATTTTTTGATTCTTTGACATTTTTTCATTTTTTTCCAATTTTTCTTTAACTTCTATTTCTTAAATTAGTCTTAGTTTTTAAAACATTTGTGCACTAAAATTTCATCAAAATTTTTCGAAATTTTCAATAAACTTCGTAGGGATACATTCCTAGAAAAGGTTACGGAGAAATATTACATAAGAGAAATAGTGAAAATAAAACTGCATGAAAAAAGGAGAGTTGAACAAAAAAATCTACTTTTTTCAGGTGACATATTTATTTTAAAAACATCCGAAATAAAATTCATTAAAAAATACAAATACAAATTTAAGAAATAGAACCAAACCAAAAATTAAAAAAATTAATATTTTAAGTAAATTTTATGTTTTATCATCATCTGGAAGGAGTTGGGTAGTTTCGACTTTTAATTCATCCTTTTCACTTGCCGTCGTTTTTGTTTCTGTCTTCTCTTTGTTTCTCAACCTAATATACTGACGGGCATTGTAGAAATGAGCCATAGGAAGTCGTCCAGAGAGATAGAAAGCAATAAAAACAGCAATGATGCATAAAACTAACAATATCGACAATCCTATCACAGCCGATTTTACACTTACTTTATTAACGAAATTAAAAATGATTTTATCTCCGGAGAATTTCTCCCTTAAATATGAGCATTTCTTTGACGAGTCTGATATATTTCCGACAACCATATTGGGATAGATGAATTTCGAATAATACTTAACACCGACCTCCGAACAATAGGACTTCAAGCATTGCAATCGTTCAGCGAGATTATTGCAGGAAGTATTATTAACATTTTCATTGTCGCAACGAGACGGCTGCGTGAATAGGAAATTAATATCGGATTCAATGTGCCAGTAGGAATATTGAATCAACTCTAGCGAGGAAAGAATGCATTCATCGGAGTCACTTTCAAACGCAACGTGACACATTAAGGTGTAAGAAATTGGTGTTAGGAAATCTTGAATCAAATTACTGGAGTTATTTTCCAGATCTCTAATGCAATTTTTCACCAAATCCGAACACATTTCATCTCTCAACTGAGGATCTATCCAGACCTTTGAGAGTTCTTTGATCGTTTCATGGAACACCCGATCGAACAAATGATTGAAACAGAATTGACCTTTCTGACAGTTGTCTTGGATTTTTTTGATGGAATAACTTGAATAGAAATGCTGATTGATCAAATTGAATGTCAAAGGAACATCAAAAAGTTTCTCTTTCGAGCATTGAAATTCGTTTCGCAACGACGAGATAAATGGAAAGACAAATAAATACAGACAAAAGAAATACATTTCCATTCTAAACTTACTAGTAGATAATATAATGGTTTAGTAATCCACTTCAGAGTTTCTGGTCCAATGTAACATAAGGTATTAATTACCAGGGGGATTCGTGCCCATACTAATAACTGCAAATTTCACACAAATTTCCCAAATAAACCCATAAAAATCAATAGCATTAAATTTCCCAATTTAATATTCACATTTCACCAGCACTTTTGTTTCAGACATTCATCTAAAATGGGAATTTTAATTTTTAAAATAACAACTCAAATTTTAAACAACAAATATATAATCTTCATTTAAACAAAAAACAAAAATAAAATGTTAGATTGAAATTTTTTGGGTAAAATATATTCACAAGAGTGAACATTATCAAATTATCATATTCATCAAAATAGAAATACACATATTGTTTTAGATTATGATGACCAAGGCCTAAAATTATTATTAAAGTTTCATTTCGATAAAACAGAAATTTGTTTAAATTTGATCTCTATTTTTGACAGGAGAAAAGGTTAACCAATAAAAATATTTATTCCTCCTTTTGCATTGAATTTCAGAGCTTTCAACATCATATTTTTGACATATTAACAAAAACAAATTAATTGAATTACCGCTTCTATTTTGATTGGTTACAATTCCGACCACCGTTAAACATAAATTTCTTGTAAATAATAATTGTTTTTTATTTCATCTGTTAAAAATATTTTGTTTGTATTATGACAAAATATTTCAAACAATTATTTTCTAATTTCTTTAAATTTTTTAGTAAAAAATGTAGATTTGCTACCTAATGCTTACCAGAAAACGCTTTGGGTTTTTATTTTCCCCAATAAAATATCTGATTCCCATTTTGGGAAAATATACATTTTTATTAAAAATAAAAATTTATGTATTCTTTAATATTTCTTTCAATATTTCTATAATAACTTTTCCAATCAATGAATTTAAACAAACAACGATAATTACTAAATAAAACAATAGCAAACCAAATTTTCCAAATCAAGTTATCAAAACCCATTTGATAATATTTGGCATAGGTAATTAATTTATGATTGAATTAAGAGATATTTTTTCTTCAATAGAAAATTATTTTAAATATCAACCTAATTAAAACAAAAAATATCTTTATAAATAAATCTTTATGAATAAGAATGAAAAAATAGTGGATTAAAATTCGAATCGTAAAAAAGTTTTCCCCAATTTCCGAGAATTCCTAATTGATTCTTGGTGTAAATGTTGATGAGAATAATTTGGGATTTTTTGTTTTGTAAACGATCCGAGATTTCCATCTGAAACAATAAATAACGACACTAACAAGGAAATCAGTATATTAATATTTTGAGAAATTACTGCAATCAGTTGGCCATTGTAACGGGGCCGTTGGAAATACTTTATTTGTAATTGGATTTGCAGACTTTTCAGTTATTATTAAACATTATAGAAGCTTTGATAACAGTGAGCGACAGGAAAAAATAAATCGCATTTTGTCAATTTAGCTTTTTTGCAGACAGATTTTGAAATTAGTAAGCTCTTTTTATAACAATTAAATGAAATTTATAGCTATGGATACACAAATTATTGCAATCAATCCCAATGTTGCTTGAGATATTTTATAAATGAAATAATAATAATAATACTAATAATAATAATAAAAAAAAATAATAATAAAAATAATAATAATAATAAAAATAATAATAATAATAAAAATTATAATAATAATAAAAATAATAATAATAAAAATAATAATAATAATAATAATAAAAAAAAATAATAATTAAAAAAAAAAATAAATAATAATAATAATAATAATAATAATAATAATAATAATAATAATAATAATAATAATAATAATAATAATAATAATAATAATAATAATAATTATAAGATAACGCAAATCAAACATTTTTTCACGATATAATTCGACAGTTTTCCTGTCATCATCAGGTGGGATATAATAACTCATTAAATTAAGGATTTTAAACAAATTTATTAATTATATATAAAAAATTTTTTTATTTTATAAAAACAATAATTATTTTTAAAAAAATTATACTTAAATTAATATATTATTTTTTTAAAATTTTAGCATTTAAAATTTAATTTAATACAACAATCAATACATACAATATAAAAAACCTATTTAAAAACTTATTTAAAAACACTCAAAGCTAAAATTTTAAAAAAATAATATATTAATTTAAGTATAATTTTTTTAAAAATAATTATTGTTTTTATAAAATAAAAAATTTTTTTTTATATAATTAATAAATTTGTTTAAAATCCTTAATTTAATGAGTTATTATATCTCACCTGATGATGACAGGTAAACTGTCGAAATATATCGTGAAAAGAATGTTTGATTGGCCTTATCTTATAATTAAAACATTGCCATATATGTTTAACTATTTATTCAATAATAATAATAATAATAATAATAATAATAATAATAATAATAATAATAATAATAATAATAATAATAATAATAATAATAATAATAATAATAATAATAATAATAATAATAATAATAATAATAATAATAATAATAATAATAATAATAATAAAATAATAATAATAATAATAATAATAATAATAATAATAATAATAATAATAATAATAATAATAATAATAATATAAGAATTTCTTTTGATTTTCACCTTTGATTTCTTTTCATTTTTAATTAACATTATATTTATTAAAAAACTGAATATGAATCAGTAAATATATAGATGTTTTAAGATATCATTACTGATTCACAGTCAATTTTTTAATAAATAGAATGTCAAATAATAATAATATTATTAATAATAACTATAATAATAAAAATAAATTAATAATAATTCATATGGTAATCTTTTTTTTTGACTTTATAATGAAATATTTTGACCTTATGTTTCTTTTTTAAGCAATTCTCATTATTTATTAGCCTTAATTAATAATAATAATTATAATGATAATAAAAAAAATAATAATAAGAAAAACATCATTTTCTGAAACCTATTTTTGCAATATATTTCCGCAGCTCGACTGTTATCATCAAGTATTAAACAACTTCAATAAAAAAATCGATTATACTTATAGGTTTATTAGTAATTACATAATTAATAAATGTGTGGAATCAAATAAAATTTATTAATTTTAATAAAAACAATTAAACACTATCAAAATACACGTGATTAATGTATTTTGAATGTTAACTTTCCGGTAGAATTATTTTTTTAATCGACGGATATTACTTACTGTAATGTACAGCCATATTCTTTTTTATTTCTAAACAAGGTTACGCGACGCCTTGCTATTTCGTTGAGCGTATGTCGCGCTTGAAAACGGAATAAAAGGACTACATAGCGATAATTTACTATGGTTGTTATCGTTTTCATTTTCTGAAATCTTTCGCAGTTCTCAATTACTCTTTTTACTTCCGTTGCTAGATTTTCCATGTCGAAATTATTCTGGATAAATTTCGTTACTTTCTGTGTACCTGCATGGTATAGCAATACGTGTACTTCTTTTATCATCTTCTATCTATTATCTAATGGTATCCATATTTTACCTTGCTTAGTTAGTACCGTGTTGTTTTCCATTATGAATTTACAATCTTTATTTTCTAACTTATTCTTTATTTCTTAGACCTCCACATTGTCATTTTTCCACTTATTACATCCGCCTTCTGCTGTTACTGTTAATATTCTGGTTTTAATTTTGCCGGTTTTTGGATCTTCGTATTCCATCATACACTGTACACATGTTCAACATGTTTTACTGGATAGCATTTTCGCGTTTGTATGACTCGTCCCTTTCCTGTATTCCATTTTAATATCCAGATTGCTTAACTAGTTTATCCACATCTGGAATTGAGCAGTTATTGGTTTCTTCGTTGTTACCATAAACGTAATAGCTTTATGGTCGGTTCTCAGTGAGAATCTTTTACCATATAAGTAATGGTTGAAATGTTTACAAAAATAGCATATTGCCCATAATTCTTTCCTGGTAATGTAGTATCCTTTTTCGTGGCTGCTCATCGCATGTGAAACTATACTGGGGCGGTTACCGAGCTTCTTTCGTTTCCTCGAAAGCCTTTTCACACATCTCTGTCCATCTTATTTTCTCAATGTCTTTTCCGCATATGCTTTCTAGTGCTCTTGCCTTCTTTGCATAGTCTTTTATGAACCGTCGATAATAGTTACAGATACCCAAAAAGCTCCTCAGATTGTATTGCTTCTATCTTAGTATGATCTGTTTGTATGCCGTCTTTATTTATTATGTGTCCCATAAACTTCACTTCTTTCCTAAATATTTGACATTTTTCGGGGTTCAATCTTAGTCCTGTTGTTGAGATCTTCCCTAGAACTCTTCCAAATACGTTATAGTGTTCTTCTTCTGTCTTTGTGAATATTAGTATGTCGTCTAAATATACCATCACTCCATCTTTCCACAAATCTTTCAATACTTTCGTCATTAATTCTTGAAATGTTCCTGGTGCCGCTGCAATACCGAACGGCATCCTGTTAAAACAGAACTGTCCTTCTTTTGTTGAGAATGCTGTTTTCTCTTGAGATTTCTTATCTAACTTCACTTGGTAATAAGCATTTCCCAAGTCGATCAAGCTAAAATATCTGGATTCGTGTAGAATGTCTAAAATTTCATCTACATTTGGCATTAGAAATGCTTGTCTTTCTGTTATCTTGTTTAATTGTCTGAAGTCTAGACAAATCCTGGTGTCTTTTTTCTCTTTCTTCCATACACAAACTAAAGATGTTTTCCACGGTGAATTACACTTCCTAATTATTCCGTTGTTTTCTAGATCTTTTATTGCTTCCTCAATCTTGTCTTCAAAATTTATTGGTTGACGTCTCTTTTTAATCATTATTGGCTCTCCTTTCGTGATGATCTTTTGTTTAATTAGATTGGTACACCCAATATCCCATTTATCTGCCATGAAAACGTTCTTGTTCGCCTGAAATATTTCTAACGGTCTCTTATTTCCGGTAACCTTTAAAACATCGATGGCATGGCGTAATCTTTCTTCATATGTTATAATCCGCCCAAATCTAGCTTCTATATCGCAAATGAAATCACTACGTTTTCCATTTTCTTCTCGTATACATTTCAATTCTCTACCAAATAACCTTTGTAGTTCTACTCCTCCGATAATTTCTGGTTTGATATTCCTTACTATAATGAATGTTACATTTCTTTCACTATCACCCATTTTAACATTGATGTTTATTTTACCCATAGTTTCTAATCTACTGTTGTTTGCATATCTTAGCGATTCACTTGTTTTATTATTATCTCAATATTTTCTAATCGATCAATTACAGATTTAGCCATCACATTAATTTGCGCTCCTGTATCCAATAAACAATCTACTTTCCTCCCTTGGATATCCAGTGTTGTACTCGGTCTACCTTGCATTATATTATATGTTATTACTGGTCATTTTTGCTCTTCTACTGACAAAATATTCTGCTCTCTAGTATTTTCTACAATTTCATTAATAAACACGTCTCCATTTTTCTTGAGAAATTTGTAAATTTTCTCTATAATCCTTCCATTATGTTTTACTAATTCATCTACTTTACACTCCTCTTTTATTTTTTTCTGAATTTCCTTTTCATTCGACTTTTTTGGCTTCTACACTACCATTATTATTAACAATATTATTATTATATATATTTGGTTTATTTATTTTACCACTATTATTTATATCACGTTCAAAAACACTACAGTCTCTCAATCATACAATCATCATACATACTTAAAATACACATACCGTTATCATTCATTCTTTGGTTGAAATCAAAATTATTTAATAAATTGCTCCGATCAATTTCCCGTTTGACGGAGCGTGCTCGTTTGGGTCATCCTACCTGTTATACTCGTCTGGCTGGCTTGAATGTTTGTATTTATCATCTCATCATCAGACTCGGTAGCTGCAATATCGCTTCTGTTATATTGTTGGTTTCCCCATTGTCTTTGATGTACTTTACTTGGTTGATACATATCTTTTCTTTGTTAATAAGTATTTCTTTGAATTCTTCCTCCTGACATTTTCCTCTGATCTCGATCTTTTCCTTGATTTGTTGGACATTCTTTTCGTATGTGACCTTCAACACCACATGCATAACATTGAAATCTCCTTTTCATTTTACATTCTCTGCTACTGTGTACCGGTTTTTGACACATCCAGCATTATATCACTTTATCCCTTGTCTCTGATTTCCATTCGTTGATTTTTCTCTTCGTGTCTCCAACTTGTACCACATCTCTATAAGTTCTTTCCCCAGTTGTAGGTCGTATTGATCTCACAGTGTTTACTTGTTCAATAATCTTGTTAAAATTTTCTATCTTCTTTATAGTTTCTTTAATCTGTTCCGCCGTTTTGAGATCTTTCATTTCGATTTCTTTTCTGATTTCTTTATCTTTATTGCAATGTGTCAGTAAACATTTCTGTATTTCCTCCTCATTCCAAGTGTGTGAGGTCAATTTTTTCGTCATTTTTAATATTTTCTCGATAAATATTTCCGCTGATTCGTTACCTTGCTTGTAGTTCAAGGCCGCTCTTAAGTCATCAATCAATGACGTTGGTCGATGAAAAGCTGTTATCAATTTCTATTTCATGGTTTTACCTTCTGCGGCTTCATGTTCTTCGATCAAAGTCCTGTCCAGAAGAGTAATGACTAGTACCATTTGAGTCTTCACCGGTGTCTTCGATATTTCGAAGAACATTTGACATTCTTTGATGAATAATTCGAGGTCATTTCCTCTATGTAATTTTTCTGGAAATAATCTTCCAATAAGCAGATCCGTTGGAATTGTCGCCATGTTAGAAGCTATAACATTCAATTCTTCTGTCATCAAATAAATTACTAAAACAAATAAATCCAAAATTATATTTCATTAATTCTGCTTATATAAACAAATATTCTTGGGACATTTTCTTTTTATAAATTTCAATTTCAACCAAATATCAACATACCGTCAACATACCACATTCATACTTGAATTGCAATTTTATTAAAAATTATTTTATTTCAAAATTAAAATATTCATTTTAATTTTAAACCATTTTAATTCTAATATATTTCAAATAATTTAAGTTTCACTTTTAATTTAACAAAATTTAATCATGAAATAATTTTAATTTAACATTTTAATTTTAACTCCTCACATTATAGATGTGATTATTCGGTGAAAACAAGTATATTCCTTAATAGTAATTACACGCGCCGTGTTTGTGTGTTTCATTTATTTTTTCTATCATTATTTTGAAATCTATAATAAATTGGTAAAATGTAAGTGTTAATGAAGTATGTGTTTATTATAATTATTAATTAAATTATTAATTATTTTCTTATATTATAAATGATTTTTATATACTGCAAAGCGGTGTATTTCAATTGAAGAATACCAATTTTCATGCTAATAGAACTTATTTTTCTATATAATTTTAATAATTTAACAACATTTGTTTTGAAAAATATTTGACAATGTCACTGTCAAGAATTTGCGTTAAAAAGAAACCCAAAAATTGATCAATAGTCTGAAAAAAATTAAGATAAATTGGAAACCCTCGGATTAACGTAGCCAGTTACAAAAAAAATAACCAACTCATTTAGTAACAATAAACGGCATTTGTTGCAATTAAGAAATTAATTTTAAAATTAGATTTTAATCTTTAACGGTTGTTCAAAAAATAAATAATTTCTATTTAATATTTAATAAGTTACATCTATTTTCCCCCTGTTATTTAATGCATTGTCGTTTCATTTTCATCAACTTTTATTTAGCCTATAAATCTAAAAGAATTAACAAACATTTCATTACATTTACCAGTAAACATTATTGAAAAATATCGAAAAATAAATATATAAAAGGCGTAATTATGTTTACTTAAAATGTTTATCTAGAGAAAAACTATAATTTTAATGTATTAAATACATATTTCTTTGGTTTAATTATAATTGACAGTTTGTAATTTCTTCAAATACCAACCTAGACTCAATTTTGTTTAAATTAATGGAAAACATTTCGATTTTTTTCCTATAAATTCATTGTTTTTATCTGAGTAAATTACTGATTTACACTATTACCATTATTATTATTATTATTATTATTATTATTATTATTATTATTATTATTATTATTATTATTATTATTATTATTATTATTATTATTATTATTATTATTATTATTATTATTATTATTATTATTATTATTATTATTATTATTATTATTATTATTATTATTATTATTATTATTATTATTATTATTATTATTATTATTATTATTATTATTATTATAAATTTGAGATATTAGTCAAACTGAAAATTATTGCATCTCATTCAATCCTACAATCATATTAAAAACTCACTACTATTAAAATAATTTTATTTCAGAAAATGCCATTTCAGTTCTAGGATCCCAGTGATCTGGCCTCCAGCACTATCAATAAGTTTTGCGCAAGGAGAGTTACTCTGATTGGTTAATTTGACTTTCAAACATTAAATTCCATGTTAAAATTAAAGAATTAGTTTCAACAATAGAAGCGTTTTAACTCTATTTTCTCTTAATCTTTACCCGAAATATACAAAAAATATTTTTAAAAAAAATAATGACCTTAGTTTTATTGTTGTTTGCCATTCTATTAACATATTTTAAGATTTGAATCGAATTGATCAGAGAATTCCAAAGATTTTAGAATTTTATATTCAAATTACAAACCAATCGAAAATTTAAATTTTTTTACAGTAATTCGCCGTTACACACACACAGAAAAATAAAAAATAAATAATAAACGGTTGATGAAAAATAAATATTTACATGAAAATATTTTTAAATTAATTTTTTAAAAAATAAATCATTAATTTCATCACAAAGGTGTCCCAAATCACTAGATTTTGATTTATCTTCAAGGTCAGTTGATAGATGATGATCAGACGATACTGAAGGTTCAGTGAATGGCTGATGATTTCTGGTAGGTGTTGGTGGTGTTGGTGCCCCCAGTTTATAGAGGGGTTGACTGCAAGTACTTGCTATGTGGCAGGGTTTGGTATTTTTTGGAAATGTGTAAGTATTAGAAATGCTTGTCAGATTTAGAGGACTGTAGACTAAATAATGATGATGATAATAATAATAATAATAATAATAATAATAATAATAATAATAATAATAATAATAATAATAATAATAATAATAATAATAATAATAATAATAATAATAATAATAATAATAATAATAATAATAATAATAATAATAATAATAATAATAATAATAATAATAATAATAATTGTTAGAAGCTATAACATTTAATTCTTCGGTCATCAAAATAAATTACTAAGACTATTAAATCCAAAAATTATATTTCATTAAATCTGATTATATAAACAAATATTCTTGGGACATTTTCTAAATTTTAATTTCAACCAAATATCAACATACCATCGCATTCATACTTGAATTTCAATTTTATTAAAAATTATTTTATTTTAAAATTTCAATTATCATTTCAATTTTAATATCTTAAAATAATTTAAGTTTCAATTAAAACTTTACAAATTTTAATCATGAACTAATTTAATTTAGTATTTTAATTTTAACTCCTCACAATAATAATAATAATAATAATAATAATAATAATAATAATAATAATAATAATAATAATAATAATAATAATAATAATAATAATAATAATAATAATAATAATAATGATAATAATAATAATAATAATAATAATAATATAAATAATGAAATAAACATGGTAAAGATTAAATTATTAAAAAGCGCCACTCAATCTTCAGAATTTACATGTAGTGGATGGAGTGCCAAGTACATGAGAGAGACTGCCGGTCATCCCTGTACTCTAGGTCTTAAACACTATCGACTGAAGGGATTGACGAATATTAAGCATGTTTGATTTTAAAATTTTATTATGTAAAGCGTTGTTGATAAGATCATTGGATACAAATATTGAAATGCAAAATGTTGTAAACATTTGTGCTTTGAAAGTTTTTAGATAATCTGAATGTTAAATCGAAAGTATGTGAGAATTTTTGATATTATTTTCAAATGTATTGAATGGTTAAGTTGGTATGTTAAATAACATTTTGATTTCTAAATTTTAAAATTTATGAATTGGTAATTAAAAATTAAATTATTCTTTATATAAATTAAATATAACTTAAAAAATATTGAAAAAAATTAATTTAATTATTTAAGTTAATTATTTTAAATTAAAACTGTTGTTTGAATGACGTTTCCAATAATAAATATAATATAATTATTATTGATTTTCTATTTTCTATTTTTAACAATTACTGCCAAAAAGTAAGTTTTGAAAAAAATCCTAATTAAAATATAATAAAATTAAAAGAGGAACAAAAAACATGAGTGTTTCAAAAAATATATCTCAGTATTTTTGATAGAAATTAAAAAATATCATTAAATTTAAATATAACATTTTCAATTTCAATATCTTTAATTAGAGCAAGGAAGTAGAGAGTCGTTGGGGGAATAGTTGTAACATTATTGATACACGGAGATTCCACGTGCAAAAGATTCTTACAAAATGTATTTGTTACCACGTTAATGAAGAAATTAAAATTTAAAAAAGTTTTAATAACAAAAAATAATACTTAAAATCTTTTTTAATGGTTTTGACAATGGTAATTGCAATGTTTGTTCACAATTTTTATTCCTTTGAAATTAAAGTCAAATTGTTCTCACGTTTTTCTTTTTCTATTATTATAAAAATTATTCATTGAAATCTTTCCTTATGTTTGAATCCAGTAAACTAACCACAATTACGTACCTAATCTACGTAAAATCCTTTTTCAATGGGTGAAAAATTTCTTTCTATTATTTCTAGAATTTCCAATTCATATTTTTTCACTGCCGGTAATAGAATATTTTTTTACAGTCCATAGTTGTAAATAAAATAAATTATTAAAATATCTTTAGTTACTATTGTTAGGGTTGAAAATAAAAAAATTAATGTAGTAAGTATATGAAAAAAAAATCAAGAAAATAAAAATATTTAAAACATTAATAAATTAAAATATATAAAAAATAATCGAATCTAAATGATTAAACAAAATTAATTTCTAATACACTGGTGCATGCCAATAAAAATAAAGTTATTGAAGAAGAAGAAAAATCAAGGAAACGTTAAGGCATCTTTAAGGAGAAATTAGTTTAATAAATTTAATAACGTATTAAAAATAATTAAAAAAGATAAAGTCTATAAAATTATTAAAATATTTAGTCTATTTAAAAATTATTTTTAATATATGAAAAATAATATACATGTACGCTTAATATCTGAGGAGGGTGCTTGTATACAAACTACTTTGAAAAAATTCGAGGAACCTATTCTGGATTTTATACTTTTAATTACGAGTAACTCATAAAATTTCCAATAAAACATTCCTAAATAAACACTACATCCACAAACCCTAAATCATAGTGACAAACCAATATGTTTTTGTTTCCTGTACTTAAATAAACAATTCATCCAAAAAAACCAAAACCCTCCTCCGCAACATAGACTTACCTCTCTACATACGTACATTAAAAATCACAACATAAAAAATTTCAAATATCAAATATATTTTAAATTGACTGCCTTTGGTGTTTCTCTTCCAGATGATTTCGTCATTCGAACCTTCCCCAATCAACAGAATGAACACATCAAAAATAAAACCACAAAAACTAAATACCACAAAGTACATAAAATGACCCCATTCATGACAAAATAAAATATTTACTTTAACAAGACAAGTTAAGAACTTCCTTACAAAGACATGTTTCTGAAATTAAGATGGGATAGAACTATATTATTTTATTTTTGACTTTCCATTTCTACTTTTCAGTTTTTTTCTTATTCTTTTTTTAAAAATTTAATAAATTAATTATCACTTAATAAAATTAATTTAAAATATATAAATGTTATTTTGTTTTTATTAGCAAATTGAATTGACCAATAGTGGTTATTCGTAAAATAATTTATCTTTTTCTTTATCTCTGATCTGTTTTTATTTACGACTTCATTTCTCCATATTTAGTTTGTGACTGCATGTCAATGTTCCTATTTCTGTTAATTAACTAACATTGAGTTATAGTTGAAAACTAAATGAAGAAAATAATTATTAGTTTACTAAAAATAAATTGATAATTAAAATAAAACTAATTTAAAATTAATATAAAACAAATATAATAAAATTACTTTAATATTACTTTTTTGATAAATAACATTAGATTGGTTGTTGCTGAGATTGACAATATCATCATCACTGTTTCCCCTGCCACTATCTGACTGTTGCTCGTCGTGTTGAAGAACCTTTGATAAATTCATGGGAGAGAGAAATAAGGGAACCGGATGACCAAACGAACTGGCTTTGGGACCAGTATTATAACTGGACATAGGAATGAACGAATTCAATGTGTTTTCATTACTGTTATTAAGATTGAATTTGAAAAATTGGTAATTATTTGATATGGCGCTCTCTGCTGGGCAATAGTTAAAATTGGAATTCTGCATCTGAGATAATTTTGATTCATCAGATGCCTAAAATTTGGAATATATTATTATAATTTTCAAAAATATTACAATAAAAATTATTATATAAGTAATTGAAATCATAGAGAAAACATACAAAATATAAAAAAACACATTATTATTGACTATTGAAAAGAGGGACAATGTAAAAAAGTTTTCAAAACCAGATGAATGACAGAAAAATAAAAAAACAATTCAATTAATTTAAAAGAAAATATACAAAAAAGGGATTGTAAATCAAGTTCAGTAAGCCCTGAAAACTTATAATTATTTGATCAGCTTGTGTAGTTGTAATCAATAAAGTGTGGACTATGTTGTAATTATGCAGACATAAATTAATGAAGTAATAAATAATTATTAAGAGAACTACAAAATAATGAAGTGAATGTTATAATTGAAATTAACATATATTTTAATAATTATAATTACATATAATTTTATTATTTAATTTATTGATTATCGCTCGACTACCAAGTTTTGCTAGGATTTGGTTTCTTGTTTATATTTAATTTCGTATTCCTATATATTTCAAGGAAAAATTCCGAAAAAATTAATGCATGCAAGAAAGAGAAACCATAACAAATGACTTATTCACAGTGTGACTATTTCAACGCTTGGCGTACACAACATTTCTGATTTGTATTTTTCTTTGTAAAAAATATATAATTCACTGTCAAACGCATTTTCAACAATGATGATGACAACCTCAATGACTACCTGCGTATGAAAATACGTGTATAATGATTGTCGACGTATAAAACAATACACAACAAAATAACTTTTGTTTATCTAAACACAATATAAACAAATATAATACGAGAATTTATAACATAATATTATAAAATAGTTCTAACAAAAGAAATTTTAATAACGGATGTTGATCATACAGTCAATTTATTACGCATTACATAAATTAATGACAAAACTCTCAGTTTTCTTCGCTAAATGAAAAGTTTTTCGTTAAAAGTTTAAAGCAATATTATTATTAATTTGTTTAAATGTTTTCCCATTACAAAACTATAATAAAATAATGTACAATGAGAAATGAAAACCTGGAACACCGGCCATTGTTGATAATGTTGATCAACGCAAATTTCCTCAGGAAAATCTCCATTTGGATGATAGATATAATTGTCTAAAAGAATTTGAGGTTGATTGATCATGTCGTTGTTCGTATAGGATGAAAGCAGCGTTCGGTCAACTGAATAGCCAATGTTCTCTTCGTCGGGATTTTCACAGAGCTTTTTCATCCTTAAAATAGGCAATAGAAAATAGTTAAGATTTTTTTATTAGCACAATTTATAAAACACCGATTGGTTCCTTCATACGAATATAAGGTGTTTCCGTTGCCGTTATCAATCTCTCGGCAGGGTTTTAGTAAGCATAAAATAGCAGTGATAAGAATGACTATCAAAATAACACTGAGAGTCGACAGGATGATTACAACGAGTAAATTCTTTCCACCGATCCAAAAGATGCCCCCCAAACCCGGCTCTGTCAATATTTCTGATGAAGGAGGACGATCTTCAATTTTTATCACGGCAACCTATATTAAAATTAATAAGTTTTTTAAAATTTTAATTTATATTTTTAAAATATTTATTTTAATTAAAATTAACAATGCTTTCTAATTGATATCAATAATGGTGTTCTGGGGACTTATAATTAAAGCAAAGTTGTTTAGTATTTTGGTCTGGTTTTGCTATAAACTTACAGTTTTTGAAAGGTTTAAAAATCTTTAGAGGTTTCTTTCTCAGGAGCAATGAGTCAAAAAGTAAAGAATAATCTGATGTGACGTTTTTCCTTTTAGTTTTTCTAGGTGTATATTACATAAACAATTAGTAGCCCAATGGTTACGTAATACACGCAGAAAGTTCGACTTAGACTCTACATAGGACACTACTAAATAAAAACTGGAAATTATTTTTAAGTCAGAAGGTTATTAATAATTTTGCCAATATACATTTATATTAACGTGTAACGAATGCAATACCACATACATTGAAGGAACTACTCACCATCTCTGTTCAAAACATGCGCTATTAAGCGGAAATAGCAAGATTTCTAAGAATAATACATATATTTAACATAGACATTTTTTAAAATTTTAAAAATTATAATGAATAATTTAATCCTCAAATAAAAGTACAAAATTGAATATTCGTGTTCATTTTGACAGTTTCTAATAACTTTTTTTACAAAATAAATTTTATTACATATTTATGAATACCTATAAATATGTATTTTAATGAATTTGTTTGTTGCCTGATGATGTTCAAAATGGAGATTTACTATTTATATTGTTAAATAAAAAATAGAAATTCTTTTTTATTTATTTAAAATAGTACTTTTATTATTTTTGAATATTTTATTCTAATTTAAATTATATATTTAAGTGAAAAAAAATTATTTTAATATTATTAAATAAGAGTTACTTAATTAATATTTTTAAAATTACAAAATTAATTATTTTAATTAAAAATGATTATTTTAATAAATTTTAATTAATTAATTAATATTTTCAAAATATTTTTTTTTAATTAAAAATAATTATCTATTACTAAAATATTTCTTTCATCTTAAAAAAAAGCTAATATTTTTTTTCCTTTCACTAAACACCATATGCATTTATTATAACACGATTTCCTTTTCATGTGAAAAAAAGCAAAAGAACAACAATGAAATCTATTATGGAAATTTAAATAAAAACTATAATAAATTTATTATTCAAACGGAAAATTTGACAATAAACGATTTTTAAAATAATAGAATTTTACCTTTTAAAATTTAATAATACGTACTACTAAAAGTTAAAAAAATAAAAACTGAAATGACTGTACAACAAAAAGGCATCAAGATTTAATTATCCAGTACGACAACAAATAGTAAGAGTTTCAAAGTTACTGGACTTCCAGAAATTGTAAAACCTGTCATGGATGGGAGACATTTGTCATTAAAGTAGTTTGAATCAATTATTGGAATTAATCACAAATTGGTAATGCAAATTATGCATGATTTACTTGCTATGCTTGTTCCTCGTAAATATCTTACAAAATTAATAACAACCGACAATAATTACAAAGAGTTTCAGCAATACTCATAAAATATTCACAATGTTGTTGGTTACATTTATTCAATAAGAACATTTACAATTTTTTCACAAATCTAAGACACAATTGACAGTGATTATTTTCTAAGTTTTCCCTGCAGTTTTGATATCCTAATTCGGTGGCGGGACAAAATGGTACGGACAAAATGGTACTAGGATTATAGGATTAAATGGTATGGACAAAATGAATGAAAATAATAAACGAACTAGACTAATAGATAACCAATAAAAATGCATTTTAATAAATACCATGTCACTTTATATAGACTGTACCATTTTGTCATTGCCATTTTGTTCGTACCATTTTGTCCTCTACCATTTTGTGCTAGAACCCCTAATTCAGTTCGATTATGTTTCTCTTTATAAATATCTTAAAACTCCCTTCAATAGGACCCATGAGGCCCCCACCTGTTGCGCGAAATACAATTAAATTTATGTAATTTTATAGAATTTTCCATATTTTATTCAAAGATCCCAATATATTAATGGCCTTTTTGTATTATTAAACAAATTGACACCTATATTTTCCAACAATGAGTTCAAAACTTGGTTCCCTGAGCACAAAATTCTTCCAATCTCACAATATTGAGTTTTTATGTAGGAATTTTTCATAGAATTTCATTGAATAAAATAAAATCGAGAGAAAAATAAGTGAAAAATCGATTTCCATAGAAAAATCCATTCGATAAACATTGAAATGTGAAATGATTCTCCATGAGAAATGAAAATGATTTCAATCTTTTTTTTATTTTTTTCCCAACATTTCTAGTTTATTTTCAGTTGAATAGAGATGAAAAGATTAAATAAATGAAAACGAGAGATTTATTTTTGTTTTCTTTATGAATTGTTATTTTTTTAATGGATTAACTATTTTTTGGGATAATTTATAAATTTGGAGTCTAAATTCAAAACATATCAATGGGTAACTTTTGTTTGATTAAATGCCCGCGATAACCGGATCCAAGATCCTATTTTCCCTTTTCACAGAATTTCTAACCGACATCAAACAAAAGTTTTCTGAAGGGGTTTCCACCATAATTTACTATCAATTTAAATGCTCAATTTTATTTTTAATAAAAATATTTTTCATCTATTAGTGTGACCTTGAAATTTAATTGTTTTATTTTAATTTAATTTTGTTAATTTTTTCTTTTAATTATCATTAAATATTTAATATAAATCTTTTCAGCATAAAATTATTAATAATTTAATTATAAAATTAACATAATCAAATTAAATTAAAACACTATTTAATGAAACATTAACACTATTAAATTTCAAGGTCACACTAATTAATGATAAATCATATATATAATCTACTGATAAAAATAATTAAAATTTGGTTTTTCTTTTGGAGTTGTATCTTTTTATTTTCCCTCTTCAAAAGTAAATCAAAAAATTCCTTTTTTTTATTTCATTTAGGCAATATCTCGCTACAGCTTTTGGTTACAGTTTGAGAACTTTTGCATTAAGTCCAACTGAAGAAAAATTATTTTCAAAAGAGAAATTGAAAATTTTCTAAAAAGGTAGAACACTTTTGTAGAAAATGATAGAAAATATAAAAGAAAATATAATTACTAATAAAGTGTTTTTATAAGATTTCAAATATTTAACAAAACCACAATACTTATAAAATGACATGATATTATCGAAATTATTTTTATTTACATTAATTTAAAATATATTTCATAATTTTTATAAATATAATGTGAAGTAGAAAAAATAATTTAAAACATACATAATATTAAAAAAAAATTAAAAAACTATTTTTGAAAATATAATTTTAAATATAATTTCCATTTAATTTCTTAAATTTGAAATTGTTTTTATTCTATTTTTATAAGGATTTATATTTTATTTATTTTCAAGAATATTTTGTTTAGAAATACATTTTTTCCAACAATTTAGTGAACCATTTATAAATAATTTTTGCATATAAAATGTTTGCATTTTTTTCTTCACCTTTGATATGCTGTCATTTATAATATCATTTATCCTCATTTTTAATGACTTTAGATTACAGTTTTATATTTAACACTAATTTTCGACAACGCTTTTAAGTGTCAAAGAAGACTGTCAAAAATTTGTGTTTAATTTAAAACACTGATCATGGGCGTCCGCAGGAAATTTTCCAAGGGGGGGGGCAAAAATATTTAGTGAGTTGAAATAAAATGCATGTGTATAATAAATATTTGGGGCATTATACAACATAGAACACTTTTTTAAAACCAGAACGTCAGTTAATATTGAAAGTTTTTATACAAATAAGATGATTTGAAATCATTGATTTCCAGATATAATTAATAACATTAAAAAAAACAGGAAGCCTCTTTAAATTAAATTTTTTTTTGTCTTGGATTTTTCCAACATTGTTTGAGCGCATCTATTAAAATGTGTTTAAATTAATCGAAAAATAGAATTGTTTTTCGGAAATGCAGGGGGAAGGGTGGTGGCCCCACTTGTCCCCCTTTGTGGACGCCCGTGACACTGATCCACAGTCAAAAACTAAATCTAGATAATTGAAATATAAAGTTAAGTAAAAATAAATTAACAATGAAAAAAAATTCAAAATTTATCAACAAACCTGAGATGTAAATAAAGATGGTTTACCAAGATCTTGGACAGTAATACGCACTCTGTGCATTCCAATATCAATAACAGATAAAGTTTGATTTAATAACAAATCTCCCGTGTTGGGATTAATTTTAAATAACCGTGGCATACCCAAAGGAGTGTCCAAGGAAAATATAACTGTACCATTGTCACCGTCATCGTCGTCTTTAGCTTCAATTGTTACCAACTTATATCCCGGAGTCTCATACAATGATAAAATAATTGGAATGAAAGGAGCAGAGGTAGGTCCAAAAATGTTATCTGAATTTTCAATTTCTTTTATGAATATAAAATAAATAAATAAAGAATGTTTAACCAGCTGGCAACATGCCCTTTGGGTTCTTGATAATGGGCTCATTGTCATTCTGATCGAGAATTTTGATACAGACCGTTCCGGTTGAATAGTGTTGCTTATCATAACCATGATCTTGTAAACGCACTGACAAACAATACCGATCCTGAAATAAAAATGAATAAGTGATCAACGTTTTTTAAATTAAAATTATAATACAAAGAATATGTTTTGTATTTCTAAGCTTTTATCACAATTTTAATGATTTATTTATTAATATTTGCTAACGTTTATGTATCTTGTCACTGACATCAAAATGTAAAAGTAATCCCAAGAGCCAAAATAAAATTATGGCCACTAAGAACTGTTTTGTTATTTTATTAGTAATACAACTTTATAAAAATTATCTTAGCAATTTTTTTTATTACAATACTTTAATTATTATAATCATTCAATAGCATCTATACCTAAGATGCCTATAAATCTCCATAAATATTTTCCCTTAAGAGACCTTTTGGGAAAAATTACAGATATTATTTTTAATTTGTACATGAAATTTTAATTTAAATTAAAAAGTTTCTAAATACAAATAATAAAAATAGAATAAATGGATAAAATAAATTTTTTAAATTTAAGCCGAATTTTGTCATTTTCTGTAATTCTATGAAAATATTAATTTTTTTAAAATTTAATGTTTTGTATTTTACATTGTTAGATCTTCATTTTCGTAAATAGGTAGCGTTTCCAGAGAAATATATGAAAATCTAAAGAGATAATAACTTCAAAAATTTTTTATAGATCTTACAATGTTTTATCGTCTTTTTTTCTACAGACCAAAGTAGAAATGTTCGATTCTAGATAAAAAATATTTTCCCCCATCATTTTTTAATATATTAAAAATAAAACATGTTAAAAATATGTTAATCAAAGTTTAATTTCGGAAAAAGATGCTATAATAAATTTGCATACATTTTTCATAATGTGTTTTGTGTTGGTATGTTTAATTATTTTTCTGTCACTTTTTCGATTCCTATAATAAATGTTAACTTTCGAAGCATTAAAATTTTACACACAGGTAAGTTTGTGTGTTTTTATACTATAAATTTATTGATTTTCTTTAGATTATAGACTATGTTAACTTTCGGAATAAGGTGTATTAAAAATACTACAAATTACGATTGTTGTATTCCATTATTTTATTAACATGTGCGCGTGCGCGTGTGTGTATATGTCGTGTTTGTATGTTTCCACTCACCTTATTTTCTTCTCTAATAATATTGCACCTCTTCAGTGTCTTTATTTCTATGTGATTATTATAGAATTAATTTAATTTTATTATTAATACTTTTTTTGATAGCAGCTTAATTGGATAGATCTTGTAAATCTTATAATTAAAAATCTTTTAAACAAATTCGACGAATTTAAACTAGACGGGCAGTATTGCCACATATTTTCTCTAATTAGATAGTAAATTGAATTTTTTAATATCAATTGATAAATCTAAAAATAAACTTACTTGAGTTTCTCTGTCAAATACAGAATTGTAAAATATTGAACCATTCGGTGTTAAAAGGAAGTTGTTATCATATGGCCAGATTTTTGAAAAGGTTACCCTTCCATTTTCATCTTCATCTTTGTCTTCGTAACTGAGAACTGCCAATAGTTCCAGCTTGTTTACTTTTTGATTTTCTGATAAATTAAAATCCATCGTATGTTTCAGTTCTGGAGCATTGTCATTTACATCTTTTATCGTTATATTAACCAACGCTGTTGATGACAAAGGAGGTTCACCTTTGTCCCGTACAACGACATTTATCTAGAACATGATAATAATAATAATAATATTATTATTATTATTATTATTATTATTATTATTATTATTATTATTATTATTAATTTTATTATTGATTGATTGATTGAGATTGACAAGGACTATCTTATAGTCAAAAATATTTTCATTAAATACATTATTCGCAGCAAAAGGCTTAAATTATCATTTGATTGTTTTAAATAATAAATGCTGCTACCAAGAAATCATCATTTTATACTACTACTACTACTACTACTAGTACTAATACTACTACTAGTACTAATACTACTACTAATTACTATATAATAATAATAATTATAACTATGATAATAATAATAATAATAATAATAATAATAATAATAATAATAATAATAATAACAATATTTAAACAAAATTAAATAAGTAAATTTTTTTTTAAATTTGATATACAATAAATATAGAAATAAATCTCATATTTCAATTCTGTATTCGTTATTACTTTAACTTAATTTGATAGTTAGCAAAAGAAACATATTGTACAAATTCTCCCTTTCAACGGCAAGCAGTAGTGACAAAAATGGATGAAATCCTAGATATATACATTACCAATACGACAATGATTTTACCAAACCTCATCATTTTGGGATTTCCAATAAGCCTCTCCGTTGCAAAAATTCGACAAATTTATCAAAATTAATGAAAAACAAAATAAAGTAACGAGAATTTTAGAATTAATTTGTCTAATCTTCATGCAGTTTATTTGCATTTGATTAAAATTGTTTTAACCTGTTAATTTTACACGAATTCGAATCGTTGCTATTTTTCTTTATCTAAATTTTATATTTTCAATTATTAAAATTTTCCTGCAATTTTCCTAAATTAAAAATTTTCATTTATTACAATTGAAGAAATAAAAAATAAATGAGATTTTTCAGTTATATAATCATATTATTTTTAAATCAAAAATAAAGTAAATTATTTAATATTAGATATAAATAATAAATTTAGTCTATGAAAGATAAAATTAATTAAATCAAAAACGAATTATTAATAAATTCTGGAGAAACGATGAAACCGAGTTTTCCAGAGATTTTAACACAAAAAATTAATTAATTATTTAAAATGTTATGTTTATAAATTATTGAAATTGCATAAACATAAAAAATGATATTTGAATACCGCAAAAATCATTAGAATTTCAGTTTAGAATTTAGAGATGAGAATAAGTCAAAAGAAGATTTGTGTATTTAGTTTTTGTAAAACTCAGTATGTCAATGTGATATACCATTTCCAAAATCAATTTGATATAAGCAAAGAAATGTGTACACCATTCGATGCATGCTCGCATACTTATTAATGTCATATGATTCACGGGAAAAATACATCATAACTTTATCGCATTCATTATTGTCAAGGTCATGATTTCATCTATTGCAGAGGTGGCCAACTTGTTTTAAACTGCGATCGACTTTGGCATTATAAAATAAATACTAATCTACCAAGTAAAAAAAAGAACGAGTAAATAAATAAAGTTATAAAATAAAATAATTGATTTACAAAAAGAACTTCAAATGTTTTTAATTAATACATTTTTTTCAGAAATTAAGAAATTTTAAGAAATGGCATAACTTTCAAATACTTTGAGATCGACCAAAAATAGCTCGGCAATCGACTTGTTGGCCATCCGTGATCTATTGAACATCGAAATGTGATAAAGTTCCTTGTTTTACAAAAGAAAACCAGCGGTGAAGTTCAAGGGATTGCTGCAGTCTACCTATCAGAAAGACTCTTTATCTTTATTAACTGTAAAAATCTGGGTAATGCATTTAAATATGATAAAACACAAAAAGTCAAATTTACAATTTTTCTACCTTTTAAAACGTTTATAAATAAAATTTAAAATTATTTATTTATATATTATAAAATATTACGATTGGAAGAAATAATATAAAAAATAACGAAGTCACGTCAGTTAGAGAAGGAATAGAAAAATATACGAAGTAAATATAAAAATCTTCTAAAGTTAATCTAAAGAAATAAATTCAAATTATTTATTTAATTTGAAGAATATTGCTGTAATCCTTTTATTAATTGCATGTTGAATTAAATTAATTGCGAAGAATAATTAATTGAATTTCAGATTCGAAAATTGCTCCTTGAAGCTTAACGACATTTTCGTATGAATAATTGAGTATATTTAATTGAAGGTAATAATGCCAATGAATTGCTTTCAAGTTGCCATTTTGTAGATTTCAATTTTTGCAAAACTTTACAAATCATAATTGTTGCAACCTTTAAAGAGTTTGTAGTTTTTGAAATTGTCGCTTCTAAATTGAAGATTAATGATTAGTTCACGTCACTGTTTAAAACAAATGTAATTTATTGTAGTACGTATATAAGTACCCGCCACAGGACAGTTGTATTTCGGTCTAGAAAAATATTAATACTACTACTACTACTACTACTACTACTACTACTCCTACTACTACTACTACTACTACTACTACTACTACTACTACTACTACTACTACTACTACTAATGATGATGATGATAATAATAATAATAATAATAATAATAATAATAATAATAATATAATAATAATAATAATAATAATAATAATAATAATAATAATAATAATAATAATAATAATAATAATAATAATAATAATAATAATAATAATAATAATAATAATAATAATAATAATAATAATAATAATAATAATAATAATAATAATACAATTTTTTTTAAAAAGAAAAAGAATTAATTAAAAAATGTCCATTTTCAGATAAAATTGGAATAAAAATCTCAAATGATTACAAGTGTTCAGCATTTTTGATACCATATTATTTGATATTTTTAGCACTAAACAGGTATATACCGTATGCAGCATGACCGATTTTTAGACAATGACCGAATATTAAAAAAAAGTTCAGATATGCAAAAAGAGTTGTTAGAAAGATTAATAATTTAGTCTAAGCAAAATGAATATTGAAAATAAACGAAAATCACCTGCCCGGAATATTATTTTGAAACTTGGAACAGCCAAATTATTGTAAAGATTTATTAATATATTCACAAGAGCAGTGATCATAAAGTTTTCGGAACAATTCAAAGATTTTGACTGGTTTAAAACGTGGGCATTACGGAAAAGTTGATTTGAGTTTAAATTTTCCGCAATTATAGAGGAATAGTTCGAAAAATCCGACACCGGGTTCTTATATTAAAATTAAAAGGACATTGAAATTTTAATTCAGGTTCAAGTAAAAGTAGGCATTAAATGATTTAGGAAACCCTGCAAGAAAACACAAAAATAAGCTTAAACACAATAATATAAAACAGAAATATTTAATATTTAAAACTGCATATTTAATGCATGTTTATTTTTCAATACAAATTAATACAAATACTTACAAATGTTTATTTAAATGTTATATTATAAACATACATCTCTTTATAGTTTATATTTATAGAAAATATTAAATAAAGAATAAACATCAATTGAGACAAAAATTTAAAAATAATACAATACAATCACCAATATTAATTAATTTAAATTTTATTTTTTATTTAGAAACTGATTATTTTCCAACATTAGCAAATAACGGAATTATTCGAGTACGGAAATACAAAAAAAAAACTATTCGAGGACCCGATACCCGAGGTTAGGAAAAGTCTCAAAAAATTATTAATTAATAATAATTATATAATAGAAAAAATATTTAACAAATTATAAATCAATTTAATCCACATAAATTTTTCTCGAAAATTAACATTTAATTAATTTAAATATCATAATTTAATTGATTAAAACAAAAAGAAAATTCCAGATTGACAATGGAATAAGAAGATGAAACGATTTCAGTTTTCTGTCAAAGGATTGAAATGAATTTTTTTTAATTAATTAAAATTTTACTTTATTTATTAACACTTTCCCGGATTTGCTGAAAACATATTTATTTACTTCGAAATTAAAATTGAAAGTATTTTTCATTAGTTTTAATGAAATGTAAATTTGAATAATTCCCCAAAAATTAGATTATAATTTGTAATTGAAATTTGTAATTCAATTATTCGCACTAATTGACGAATCAAAGAATTCATCTAATAAATTTCATTTATTAATTTAACTTGATAAAATTTGGCTTTCAATAAAATTATAGAATTTTCCATTCGGGAAATAAATTTTCTTTTTTATTAAAAAAAACTCTTAAATCACTGAAAAATTAAAATTTAATTATATTTTGTAGATTTTATTGGAATTTGTAATTATTGGATTTTGCTATTATTTTTAATTTAATTAAAATTGAATTAACGGTAATAAGTGAATTATTAGCAAAATGCAACAGAAATGTAAATTAGTCATTTGAAAAGTACAAAATATACAAAATGACATTACCATATTTCAAACTTATTTGTCATCGACAAAAGATTTATCAGCGCCAAACATTAAAAGACCAAGAACAGAAAAAAAGGAAATATGACAACAATAGCAAAAAAAAACACAAAAAAGGATTTGATAAATAAACTATAGGGGAGTCTAAAAACGATGTAATTTTTCACATGGAAAGTCAAATGTTTTTGGCCATGTTTTCTAATGATGCAATTCAAAGAAGAGCATATCAATTTCTTCATAGCTACTCTCAATAAGAGTTTTTACAAAGCAGTTGATATTCGCTCGTTGTCGGTGACGGCTTGGATGATGAGAACGTAGGCTTGGTGAGTGAGTCGATCACTGTCATGGAGAGAGACATTGATCTAGTAAAGCAGAGCTCCGCAACCGGTGTGCCGCGAGGTGATGCTAGGTGTGCCGCGGCGCAATGCCTACCCGAGAAAAAATATAGGGTTTATGACGAACACGTGCGTTATGCTTATATCTATCTTGTTTACAAATAATTGCGTTGTTGACAAAATATTCGGCCAATAAACATGGTTTAAAAAAATTACATTTCAGGTTGTTCACATTTAAATTTATTGTCTTATATTGTGCTACCAAGTTTTACAGCCTGAACAATAAATACAAGAAATTTTAGAGAAATTTATTTTTAAGAACAATAAATTTTTATGATGTAAATATATCATAAATACATCATAAAAATTTAAATAAATTGTAAATAATTTATTTTTCGTTTAAAGATTTTTATGATGTAAATATAAATAAAATAAAACAAGCACAGGTATCTCATTAGTGATTGTTCATATTAGTTATAGTTATAAATAAAAAATAGTTGTTAACGGCGATAAAAAAAAATACATTTTCTGTTTGTGCATTTCTTATCACGTAAATTTTTAAAAATTTTTGTTTGTGGTGTGACGCGAAATTTTTTTAAGTCTTTAGGTGTGCCGTGGGTGAGAAAAGGTTGCGGAGCTCTCTAGTAAAGGACTGTCTGTGGATAACATGTCACGACAGACCGCATTATTGTGGTCAAGTTCCCAAAGAGTTCTGAAAAATGATCTCGACAAACTTACAGAAAACATGATATAATCATCTGGTAGGATGAATTAACTTGATAATAGGACATAACAACCCGATCGTATTATTTCAGACAAAAAGTTCTACGTTAATAATTTTTGTGGCGAATACTACTTCGAGATACTGCGTTTTGAAGAAATTGTGAATGTTATCTATATGAATTTCAAGAATAGAAATGACGTATACAAAATCTGACGCAAACCTTCCTGGCAGACAATTACTTGACTGGTTCATTTTTCAAAAAATGAAGAACACAAAAAAGGAACTAACATTCCAAAATGTAGATGAGGTGCAGCTCTTCCTTGAGAACTTTATGCGAGACCAGAGAAGCTTCTCTAAACAATAAACTTCTCCACTTTCGACATGATATGATTGCTATTATAGAATGCAGTGGAAATTATTTGTAAAAATATTCAGTTCTTTCAAGAATTATCAAAATCAACATATATTTTGGGCCCTCGTATATTGTTTGTTTACGAGGGCATCAACATAAAAATGGGCTTCATTGATATAGTTGATTTTATTGGAAAACGTTCACTTGTTGTTGTTCAATGAACTTCATTTAATGTGATTGTATATGATCTGTACGCTTGATTGTTGAGCCAGTTGGATGTTTGAGGCAGGAAGAAACAAATCTTTCGTGAAAATAGATGAACTGTCTAATTCTTAAAAACTATGCGGAATAAAGTTTTTCAGACTCTCGACCACATTCTGGCCACCAGTCGTGATTTTATCTACTTTGCGAACTAACGAACACTTGTTGATGACCTGACGTCAGTAATTGACCCATTCCTCCTAGAGTAAAGTGTATCCTGTATCTCAAAAGAATGTGTACGTTGTGTTGGTAGTATAATGTTAAGGGAATATTTGATTCCAGCTTATAAAATGAAACAAAAATGTCATTGTAAAAAAAATTAAAAAATTAAATGACTAATTTAAAATAAAAAATTTGGAAATTTTAAAATCTTAAGAATAATTGAAAAACGCCTTTGAAACAAAAAAAATCAAAAATAAAGATAAAATTCAAAGAATATCTGTAACAGCTCGAAATATCATTATCAAATCCAAATATCATTAAAACAAAATAAAAAAAACACTTAATAGTATTGAGTTAAAACAAAAGTTTTTCTTATAATTTGCTTTTACACTTTTTCCACATTTTTAAAATTGGAATTTGTTGAATCGTGAAAAATATACTTTTCAATTAGTTTCTTTGATTTTGAAAAATTAACTTTTAAATTTTTTTAAAATTGTAAATGCGTGTTTTAATGGATTAAATGACAAATAAATAACAATTACAGAAAAGATGACACAACAAACAAAACTAGAGAATTTTCCTTTTTCAACTGTAAGACAAAATGCATTAAAAAAGAGATTTGCAGACTGCAAATCTTTGAGATACCATTAATTTATTAACGGAGCTTGATTGGAATTACTTAATAATTACAATTGTACAATTATCTCTACGACTTACTAAATAATAACTTTTTGTTTCTCGATCAAATGTATGCTTGGCGGAGATCCAGCCAGAAATTGCATCAATTTTGAAATCATCATTGTCCAACAAGGAAAATGTAATTGCAGCATTTTCTCCACTGTCTCTGTCATGCGCATGGACCTAGATGGAATAGATAATAATAATAATAATAATAATAATAATAATAATAATAATAATAATAATAATAATAATAATAATAATAATAATAATAATAATAATAATAATAATAATAATCAATAATAATAATAATAATTAATAATAATAATAGTAACAACAATAATAATAATTAATAATTATAATAATAATAATAATAATAATAATAATAATAATAATAATAATAATAATAATAATAATAATAATAATAATAATAATAATAATAATAATAATAATAATAAACATAGATTTTTAGGATTCTTAATAAATTTGCAAAAAGTCCTTTATCATCACTAATAAACATGATTTTGAATAGCCTTTCTTCATCAACAACTCAAACAATTTATTAGCATATTTTACTAAATTTGCAAAAAAAACCATAAACGATAAATCAATCCCTTAATCATTTTTCTCTTATACTTAACTCCACAAAATTCCTCCAGGAGAATTATAAAAACCAGTATCTCTGTTTCATAGTGTATATTTCTGCACTGGATTAAAAAAATCCGAGGAAACAATTGATGAATTTCTCTTCGTTTCTCATATGAGTTTTATGTAAAATATTTATATAATGCAAAAACAATTCTGTGAACACATGTTTTGAATGTTTTTGAATAGTTTATTTGATAAATTGTGGGAAGGTGGATTGTTATTGTTTTTTTCAAATATAATAAATTATTAAGTTAACCAATTTTTAATTTCTATTATTAATAAAAATTTATTTTAATTTTTACATTCTTTAAATATTTATAATTCAAGATAATATAAATTAAAAAAGTTATTGATCATTTAAATTGAATTAAAAACACTTTTTTAAAAATTTATTAAAATTTGTTTAATCTTTTTTAATCTTATTTGATGACGATAGAAAAACTGTGGAAACATATTGTTAAGCGTATGTTTGAGATTGATAATAATAATAATAATAATAATAATAATAATAATAATAATAATAATAATAATAATAATAATAATAATAATAATAATAATAATAATAATAATAATAATAATAATAATAATAATAATAACAATAATAATAATAATAATAATAATAATAATAATAATAATAATAATAATAATAATAATAATAATAATAATAATAATAATAATAATAATAATAATAATAATAATAATAATAATAATAATAATAATAATAATAATAATAATAATAATAATAATAATAATAATAATAATAATAATAATAACATTAATAATAACCATAATAATAGTAATAATAATAATAATAATAATAATAATAATAACAATAACAATAATAATAGTAATAATACTAATAAAAGGTTAGGAAGTAAAAATCAAAAAAATACTTTCTTAATCAAATGCTAATAAGGCAATTCGATACTTTCCATAGAAATTATTTCCAAATGCTATAAATTTCTCATGCATAACAAAAACAGAAATGAAAACGTAAATTTATTCATTGGTAAAAAAACAGTTTTTCTTTTAATTATTAATGATCCAGGTGAGAGTATGCATTAAAATAACTAAAATATTTTCAGGTTTTCGGATATTTTTCGAAGCAATTCTTTAGAGAATTGGGAAAGTTTCTCAAATATTAATCAAGCAGATGATACAAGAGAAATTTATTTATTATTTTTAGCTGATTTTCTTTGGGACATTTTTCAGTGAATTATTTGTTTTTCTTATTTGTTCTTTGGTAAAAAAATAAATTATAAAATTTGTCAGGTTTGTTGCATTGATAGATAAAAATTTATTTATTAATAATATCAGTAGAATGACTTGGCACATTAAATATTGTGAATTTGAGATATTTTCACTTAACACGAAAGGTTTATTTTTTTTAATATTTTATAAAATTTATAAATTCAATAGATTTTTACATTTTACACAAATTTATTAGATTAATTCATTTATAAATTTATCAAAATGAAAAACGATATACGATTTTATGAAAACTATGAGCATGCGTATTATATTTCGTTTTTCAATTTAGCCAGTTATAAGCAGAAAAAATGTGCAAATCGCTCGATGCGTACACACATACAAATTAATGACATACATTCAGAGTACATTCGGTTTAATTTATTTCCAAGCTCATATTTGTTTTCTAATAAAAACTTTTAAATAATTTTAAATTAAACATTCATTTTAGGAATTTATAAATAAATTTCTATAAAGACATAAATTGAGTAATTTTATAATTTATTAGAAAAAAAATCGTCTATCTTGGTGAAAATAGCTTTATAAAAATTTGTAATTATTATTTATCATTGAAATATCAGTAATTCTTTGTTAAGGATGAATTTTGTAAATATATAAAGCAATTTAAAATACAATTTAAAATTATTTATTTAATAAAAAGAAATCACATTGGATGTAAAAGGTTTCATTGTAAAAAAATATTTTAAATTAACGCAATCAAACGCAACGATTAATTAGTTTATTGTAAATTTTGTGGCGTTTTTACTATAATAATCGTGCATGAAGGGTTCATTTTACTGATAATAACAAGATTTTCAACACAAATTTTAATTGGTATATTGGTATTTAGTTAATTAATTTTTTCCCATTATAGAAATTGTTACTCAAAAAAATTGGTTTTCCAAATGTGATTTCAAATCAGATATTAAATGTTGTTTGATAATAGCGCACAAATTATCTGTTTAAAAAAATATTAAATAATTTAAAAAATTTTTTAAATTAAAATTTTTTTTAATATTTTAAATTAAACTTCCATATTTTGATTATGATAATACTAATAATAATAAAATTTATTTATAATTATTGTATATAAGACTAAATTTAATGTATTAGAGTGTCGTTTTGTACAAACTTTGAAACTGTATCAAGTTTAATAAGATTTCTTGACGTTAATTATTGTTGAAGTAATGAGAGTGGATTTGAGAATGGATACGTAGAACGCATCACCATTCCTCTTCAAGTAGGTTAGTTTTCATTCTGAGTAAGTTGAGATGAAATTTAATCGCAATATTTATAAAAAAAATTTGAAAAACCCTATTTATGAAATCTTTAGTAAACTAAAAAATATTGACTTTTTTTCTGAAAAAAAGCTAAAAAATACTTACTTATACTCAAAATGGCAAAGAAAACATTTACATTCGGAATTTTTGTGAGTAAGATCTTTTGATTTCTTTCACTTTTGAATAATAGTGCAAATAAACAAATAAATAAATAAATAAAATATTAAAAGAAATTATGAATATCCTATTGGAAAATGTGAGTAAAATTTTATTTGTATAAATTATTTATATAAATATATTATTTTAAATTATTATCAGCTTTTTTTGTGAAATTTATTTTAAAAATAAAACCTGTTTAATAATTGCTTGTGTCAGTTGTACATTTTGATTTACTGTACAGTGAAGGGATGAACGTTTTAAATAGTCAATTGAGTATAATTCAAACAAAAAATAATAACAAATTGACATTATTAAAAATCTAAGATAACTAATATTGACGCTATCAAAGTTTAGAAAAATATTTCTAAAACACAAAATTTGTTAAAATATCCCAAATAATTGGCTTGATATTATTCTACTTGACTTTTTGTTTTAATCATAGGCGTTTCTGTTATTCCATTAAACAATCAAAGTTATCTTTACACTAAATAGATTTTTATATATCCATTAGAATAATTACATTTGTTTCTATTCAATTTATTACTATTATTATTATTATTATTATTATTATTATTATTATTATTATTATTATTATTATTATTATTATTATTATTATTATTATTATTATTATTATTATTATTATTATTATTATTATTATTATTATTATTATTATTATTATTATTATTATTATTATTATTATTATTATTATTATTATTATTATTATTATTATTATTATTATTATTATTATTATTATTCAATTAATTAAAATAAAAAACGAAATTTTTTAAAAAATAATTTTTTGTTAACTTCTATCAAATTTAAAGAAAAATTGCGTGAAAAATAAATCCAATGAACCAGTAATATGTTTAATTCATTTTCATAATTTAAATTTTATTTTCAATTAATTAAAAATATTCTACAAATATTTACGATAATTAACATTTAAAAAAATGTATTTAAAATTTAAAGAATAATAATGTTACCAAATAAAATCTCTCTTTAGAACAATTTTGTAATGGAGATCACTGTACGTTATCTGGAACATTAAAAGGTATTCAATGATTAGCAGTTTATGCGGCAATCTAGGATCTTAATAAAAGTTTTTGAACAAACATTAGAACCTCAAACATAATCAAAAATGAGAATATTCGAAGAAGTTCACGTTAGTTTCCTATTTATTTTTAATGAACATATATTGGTCGGATCTAGTAAAATACAAGACCTTAAAGGTGAAAGAAGATTATCAATATCACCGCTTATCGGAATTCACTGCCCACAAATTATCAAAGGATGCAGTGAAATCCAACACCTATACACAATTTCTTACACTTATTTGACTGTCAAAAGTACTTGATTTGTCGAACTAAAACTTCCGAATCCAGTTATATATTATTGTTCTTGAAAGAGCCTCTTCATCATATGGTCCCTCTATCTGTTGAATAATTTAATGGCGAAAACATTATTAATTTAAATTAATAAAAAATTATTATCCCTATCATCAAATTTCAATACAAATTATGCATGACATAATCTCTAGACAAAATTTGTAATACGAAATCATCTTGTAGCAGCCAGCACTTTTCAAATGATTAAAATTAACCAATGAAATATCAAATATAATTACAACCAATAGAAACCAGCGTGCTGCACTGTAAAATATGGAATTTATTATTTTAAACAAAAAATTAAAATTGAATACTATAATATAAAAATCAAAACTACTTACTGTAAATGAAGCTCTGAATCTTTATAAATGATAGAAACATTTAGAAAATTAAAGTGCAATTTAAAGACTTTCGCATTTAAAAAAATATTTTGTTTTAAACAAAGAATTTCTTGCAATTTAAATACACATGAAAATGATTTTCGTTTTGAAATATCTCAAATCAAAACAGAAAATTTGATGAGAAAATTGAATTACTATCATGGCGGCTTAGAGTTGTTGAATTGTGCGCTGGAAATAAATTATGCATGTGCGAATCTCGCCTGCGGCCGAATGCCGGAGAAACACTGGGTAGGTGCTTCAAAGAAACATGCCGCAGAATGAAATTATAAAAGTTTTCCAAAGGAAAAGTATTTTTCCAAGAATAAAAAAGATTATTTCATTCTAGCCAAGAGATATATTTGTTTAATAGAGAGTTATTTCCTTGTAAACAATGAGATTTTTGGCAAAATTATTACTTTTAAAAGCATTTGATTTTTCATGTTTCAAACTGCATTCATGTACATTGAAAATTTTACAATATATTTACAAATATGCAATTTCAGTAAATTCATACAAATATTAAATTATATCATTTCAGTAACTAGTTGAAAACTAAACAAAAGAGACTTGAAAATTGGGAAAAATTCAAAAAAAAATAAAAATAGATAATTTTCAATTAATTAATTAAGTTATTGCTTAGAAAGTAATCATGAAGGAAATTTATACATCAAATATTTATTCGTATTTTTCCAGATGATTACCAAGGAGTTTGTTAAGAATGATTTTCAAGGTTTATTTTCAATGTAAAAAAGAAAATAAATTGTATAAAATAATGAATTTTGCTTTAGTTACAAAAAAACTTGAAAAAATAAGTAAAATATATATTATAAAACTAAAAAGAATAATTAAAACCACTTAATTAAAACAAGAAAATATCGAACAATCTATATAGGATAATAAATGTGAATATTGTTTGTTAATTTCTTTATTGTTTCTTTTGCTTACTTCCACTTTTAAGTTCTATTAAATTTGCTTAAACTTTTATCAACTATAAGTTAATTTAGAGATTTTTATTTATTAAAACAAATTAAATTTTTAATTTTATTAATATTTTTTTTAGAAATCCACTAATTACTATTAATCTTTAATTGAAACAAAAATTAACAAATAAAATAAAAAAATATTAATTCACTAAAATATCAGTTGCACTTAAAAATATCTATTTAAAAAAAAATTTCGAATTATCAATTGAAAACACTGATTAAAATAGAAAAAATTATGTTCAATTAAAATGTCAGAAAACTCAATTTATAAATAAAATTTACCGAAAAGAGTAAAGGACAAAATTAAAACAAAATTTCAAACAGTTTAATAAGCGGTAAATTAAATCATTTATTTCAATATCAATAAATGAATTTTTTAAACTACATAAAACTTTTTTATTTTTAAATCTAATTACAATTTGTTTCTCATTAAATAAATATTTTATAAATTAAAACAAATTAGAATAAAATTATAAAATAAAATAATTAACAAAATCAATCTAAACTGTATTATATCATTAAATATAGATTTGTAATTTCATTTGTAATTGAATAATTAAAATTTTGTTTTCGTTTTAATTATCAACCGTGAATACACTTTCTGTTGATTAAAATACAAATAATTAAACACATAAAAATACAGATTAATGTTTGAAAGACAATTAAAAGAAAATAGCTATAACAAAAAACACTCTATATCACAATCTCTAAGTTTTATTAGGACTCCTAATCTCTTTTGACATAAGGTGTTGGGATCAAATTTCAAAGGATCTGTTGTAGATTATTTCACCTCAAGCTTCTTTTTAAAGTCTTTAGAAAAAAAGCTGTGAATAAAAACAGAGAATAAAAAAGATGTAGAACATACATTACAGTCATCCTGTTAATGAAATTTTGTAAAAAAATACTATTTAAATGTACATGAGAAGGTAACATTAAATTTTGTTTATTTAAAGAAAACCATAAAAATGAAATACAAATTTTATTGCTTAATATAAAACCATTATTTTCCCATTCCGTTTGATTTTCAGTTCATTACTTTTCTCCCATTTCTATGACTTATAGAAATAAATACAATAATTATAATAACTCATTGTTAATAATTACAATAGCTTATCATTTGAAACAACAAAACTTGAAAATAAAGAAATATTAATCAAAATGCAAAACTATATTAAAATAACACTTTGTTGATTTTTAAAACAATTGAAAACTAAAGAAATAATGAATTATTATTGTTATTATTACTATAATAATAATAATAATAATAATAATAATAATAATAATAATAATAATAATAATAATAATAATAATAATAATAATAATAATAATAATAATAATAATTATTATTATTATTATTATTATTATTATTATTATTATTATTATTATTAATTTAAATCTAATAACAATTATTATTAAAATGAAAATGAAAATTTTAGTAGACATAGAAAATGAATAATATTTGATCTTAATAAGTGACAACACGCAAGTGAATAGTTAAAAAATAATTACCATTTACAGAATTATAAACTAAAATTTTCATAGAACATTTGGTAAAAGAAATATATTTAAAAGCGTGTTTGAAAATATATTTTTTGTTTAAATGATTTATCATTTGCATAACATTCCTCGAGTGTATTACAGCATTTCATGATGAATGAAATATTTTTTCATAAATAATAATTTTATTTTCTTGGAATTAATATTCCTATTTTACTCAATTTATTGATGAGTTGTCCTTAATGATATCATCAATTATTTATTAAAATTGAAGCCTCTTTAGGAAATGCCATTGAATAATTAATGAAGATGGATAGAAAAGGCTAATAAATATTTTCTTTTGATATATTAATGTAGGTTTCATGTGTTTTCAATTGAAAATGGCAAATACAATAAAAATATCAGTTAGAATCTCATTATTTTATTTCTCATTATTATCTATGGAATTTGTTTTTTTTATTAATTTACTGGCTTTACTGTAAATATTTACAATGTAAATATTATTATATAAAACTTTTATTTCTTCCAGTTTCACCACTGATTATTTTTTCCATGAATTTATTATAATATACTGTATAAGTTGTTAAAATATTTTTTTTACGGATGTCTAACATTAAAATTATATAAACATTACAAGCTTTGTGATGCCCAGTGCAAATCCCAATAGTAGACTAGTTTCGAGCTTTTGGCTCTCATCAGTACTATGCAGGAGACACGAAGATTTCTCTTCGCGCCAGGTAAGTATACAATATTTCTGATTCTGCTTTATTGCATGCTTTCCATACTACACTGGAAATCACACCACTTGCTAATTAGCTAAATCACAGAAACATATCTGGAAACTTGTAAACATGCCGTATGAAAAATCATATTCACATCTGGAGACAACGTCTATACACAGAAACTGTTTACAAGTGCATCCGTAAACCTTTAGCATTTTTAATTTGTAATGGTGTAAAATATTTTTTACGGATGTTTAACATTAAAATAATATAAACATTACAAGCTCGAAACTAGTCTACTATTGGGATTTGCACTGGTATCACAAAGCTTGTAATGTTTATATTATAAGTCGTTACTTTTTACAAAAAAATATAAATTTTAGTCTATGTTTCTATTCTATTCCGTTTCTATGTTAAGCGCGTCTTATCAAACGGGCCCTGAAAATACGGTATTTAAATTTCATCCAACAATCAACACCAAGGAAGAAATTAGTGAAATCGCCTGTTTGATTTGTTGTTGTTGACTTTGAGGATATAAATAAAGAGATCAAATTTAAATGAGTAAGACATTTAAGAACTTATAAGAGTAAAAATCATAATAAAAATTGCATTAAAAATCTTTGAATTGCATTTAGAAAGTTATTAAAAAATATTTTTTGTAAACTGTGGAAAAAAATCATTTATTGAATTTTTTAATTTTGAGTTTAAATTCTGAAATTTTTTATTTTTTTGTTTTATTTATTTCAATCAATGAAAAACAGCTAAAAGCCAGGAAATTGAAAAAAATATTTAATAATCAAATATGTTTTCATTCCATTTAATATATATTTTGTTAACAAAAGACTTATATTATCATTTACTTCAGGGGTCGGCAAAATTTTCCATGGCAAAAGCTACTTTTTAAAATCATGTGGCTTCAAGATCGACCTTTTATTAAAAAAAAATACATCAAAATATAGAAATATAATATTTATTAAAACAATTAATGTGATGAATGGAATCAGGCCCGGCCCAAGGGCCAGGCGACCTAGGCCATAGCCCAGGGCGCCATTTTTTAGAGGGCGCCAAAATTTATTATAAACAATCAAAGTAAATTATAAAATAAGCCTCCAAAACTTTATATTTTGAAATTTATCTATGAAACCAACCGTTTTAAAAAAAATTGAAAATAAGAAAAAACAAAAAAAAAGTACATGCAAAATATACGAATTTCCAATTCTGAGAAATTCTGATATGTATTGAAAATTGAAATAAAAAAAATTATATGTATGTATTACAAAAACTGATGTGCGAGTTAAATTAACAGCTATAGCTACCAGTTTTTTTTTAACAATTTTTTTGTTTCAAGTGTGTAACTAATGTGTTGTGTTGTTGCAGTTTATTCAAATTAAATTTGTATTCCTATTCTGTTTTAAAAATATAAATATATAAGAGGTAAGGTAAGATTAAGATCATTTTTTAAAATATATTGGAAAATATATAATATATTTATATAAATTTATGCCATAGCTAAGATGCCACCAAAAAAATTGAGTGGGTATGAATATCGGAAACGAAAAATAAATAGACAACAACAAGCTGATAAGCACGATAAAATATTGAAATATTTTAATTCCAGTAAATCAGTAGCCGATGATAATCAACATTTCGAGTCAACATCTTCAAGCTCAGAGGACGATATAGGTAATGTGTCATCAGAAGCTGAAAATTGTAATATTATCAATGAGGATAATTTAATGTCTTCTCACGGAACTGAAATAATTGTTCCTTGTGATTCAACTCATTCTGTATTTGAAAATATTTTAAATTATAATGATATTGGGCTATGGCCACAAAATTTAAAACATACGGAAATTGACCATATAGTTGTAACTGACTTATATGGAAACGAAGAAAGGTGTAATCAACAACATATTTATCCAAGAGATGAAAATAATCGAAGCTTTTCCAATTCGCTTTTTTATCGTCAAATAAGTAATGGTGAAAAATTCCTAAGAAAATGGTTGCACTATTCAGAATCCAAAAATTCTGTATTTTGTTTTTTTTGCAAACTTTTTGATCCATCAGGTAGGTCAAATCTAGCCAAATCTGGTTTATGGGATTGGAAAAATATTCACGACAGCTTGAAAATGCACGAACGGTCAGTTTCACATTTAAAATGTGAAAAAAACTGGATAGAAACTCGATTAAGATTAAAGGGCAATAAAACTATTGATAAGAATTTGCAGTCTTTGATAGTCCAAGAAAAATATAATTGGAAAAAGGTACTAGAAAGATTAATAAACATAACATTATTTTTGTCAAAAAATAATTTAGCATTTCGGGGTTCTTGTGATAAGTTATTTGTTCCGCATAATGGAAATTTTTTAGGCCTTGTTGAACTTCTAGGAAAATTTGATTTACCATTAAATGAGCATTTGCGCAGGGTGGTCTCACAAGAAATTCATGTTCATTATTGTGGAAAAACTATACAAAACGAATTAATAAGTACACTTGGTGATATGACAAGAAGTCATATTTTGGATTCTGTTCGTAAATCGAAATATTTTTCGATTATTTTAGACTGCACACCTGACATAAGCCATATCGAACAGCTCTCCATAACGTTAAGATTTTATGATGTTGAGGATATGGAAATAAAAGAGCATTTTGTATCCTTTAAACCAGTTTTTGATTCTACTGGAAAAGGATTATATGATGATATTTCTGAAAGTTTAGAAGAATTCAATTTGGAATTAGCAAACTGTAGAGGCCAAGGATATGATAACGGCGCTAATATGAAAGGTAAAATTAAAGGAGTGCAAGCTAGAATTTTAAAAGAAAATCCAAGAGCGTTTTTTATGCCTTGCGGTTGTCACTCAATTAACCTACTAATTGGTGATAGTGTTTCTTCTTCAATAATGTGCATAAAGTTTTTCGGATATGTTCAAAGAATTTATACTTTGTTTGCTGCATCTGTTGGACGATGGAATATATTGAAAAAACATATTAAATCATTAAATCCTAAACCTTTAAGTGAAACGAGGTGGGGAATGTAGAATCGAATGCATTAAAGCAATTATGTTTGAAATCACGGAAATTAGAAACGCATTAAATGAGTTGCAAGACACAATATTAGATGCTGCAGTTGTTTCAGAAGCTAGCTCTTTATCTGAAAAAATAGAAGATTTCGAGTTTTTGTTAACATTATCTGTCTGGTACGTACTTTTGTCAAAATTTAATATTGTCAGCAAATCCATGCAAAAAGCTACATTTGATATGAGTAACGCCATCGAGCTTCTTCGGAATTGTAAGATTTTTCTAGAAAATTATAGAGACTCCGGTTTTTCTGATGCTTTAAAATCGGCCAAAGATCTCGCTGCGCTATTAAACGTGAACGCACAATTTAAAGCTGTAAGAATCAGAAGGCGACAAAAACAATTTAGTTATGAGTGTGACGATGAAACTCCAGATGTAAATGACCCAGAAAAATATTATAAAAATCATGTTTTTAATGTTATGCTGGATCAATCGTTGATATCTATATCAGAAAGGTTTCAGCAAATGAAAGATTTCGAAGATTCGTGGGGTTTTTTGTTCAATATTCACAATAATAAAAATCGTTGTGATTTGCTGAAGAGTTGCAAAGATTTACATCTGAAATTAACAAATGAGGCCAGTAGTGATATAAATGGAATAGAATTGTGCGAGGAAATCGAATCATTGAAGCAATTATGGAATTGGTTTTCATTCAATAGTTTCTTCATATCTGGAGATTAGTTTGTAACAGCCAATCTTAAACAATTATCCAGATTTTTATTGGTAAGTTTTGTTCGATATTTATTCTTTATGAATTTCATCTTTGAAAATACGGATTCACACAAGTACGTTGATCCAAAAAGGTAAGATATTTTTAATGCAACATCTCTTAAAAACGGATACTGATTCGGTGTTACATGGCTCCAAAATTCCAATTGATTTTTAGAAAATTCGCAACTTATTTAACGTTTAATTAACACTAAACCTACCGTTCGGGTCAAATAACCGTTTTTGATATTTCGTTTAGAATTTCTTGTATACATCATTACTGTATCGCTATGTAACATACTGGCTTTTCCTATAATATACATACCACCCATTTTTCAATATTCACAACTTTCTTTATTGTTTATTTTCTGATTTTTTTTCAAATGACCATTTGAACAATTCATGCTATTCACTACTATATTCTTCAGAAAGCGCACTCCTGAAATTAGTTTACAAGTCCATAGTGCAATTGTGGATCTACACTGTAAACCAGTAATTCCCAAAGTGGCATCTATCGATCCCGATGGTCTACGTCAACCTATAGAAGTCCATTTCAACTAAAGAAAATGGGGGTCAACGATAGAGGATACCATATAAGCAGGTCGTGACTTTAGTTTTGACATTCCATGAATGGAATAATCCATACATATAGATCATATCTATTTACTTATATGATCCTCAGAAACGGATGTTATATTAGAAAGAGGAGCTGATACAGTGGAAAATAATTATGATTTATTTGACAGCGATACAAAAGAAGAGAATATACGAAGACGAGAAAATAGAAAGAGATTTATTGTTAGTTCCGAAAGTGAAAAGGAGGGAGATTGAAACCGCTGCGAACGGAATTGTTTGGTAGAAAAATAAAAAAGGGTCTAATCGCGGAATCCAAGGAAATATTAGGGCCGACAGGATATGCTAAAAGAAATATTATAAAGGGGAGAGTTGAGTCGGCATTTTCCTTGATTATTGATCATTACATGTAAGAAAATATATGGAATTAGAGGCATTTCGAGTCTTGAAAACGAAATGGAATATATCAATTCCAAAATTATATGTATTCATTGGACTTCCATATACACGCAACGCATATGAGACTAAAAATATGTATAAATCATATTTATGAAACAAGAAATGGGGTCCGTCATTTATCTTGACAACTATGAGCAGAAATTACTTTAATGAAATCTTGAGATTTATTCGGTTTGAAAATAGAAGTCAACGAAGCCAACACTTACAAAACGATAAGTTCGTTTTGATCTCTGAAGTTTGTTGCAAATTTATCGAAAACAGTCAAAACTGATATAAACCAGGAGCATATCTTTCTATAGATTAATAATTATTTTCAACAAAAGCACGTTGTAGATTTACTAAATACGTGTCCAATGAACCGGACAAATTTAGCATAAAATTCTGGTTGGCTTACGATGTAAGTAGTAAGTATATAGTAAACAACCTTCCGTATTTGGAAAAGATGAAGGGAAAAAATCATCTGTCCCGCTTGAGGAGTTTGTAACTTTGAAATTAGAAAAACCATATACGGGCCATGGAAGAAATATAACAATTGGTAATTTTTTTTACAAGCGTGTCATTAGCTCCAAGCAAAAAAAAAACTACGCCTGCTGGAACTATATAGAGAAATAAAAGAGAGCTCCCAAAATTAGCTAGATAGGCAAAGGATGGTATGACATGCTTCTCAACAATATTATACAAATCGAATGATTGTATTTTTACAATTTACAAAGCTAACCCAATATAAAAGTATTGATACTTAGTTCAATGTATTCATCCATTTAAAATGAAAAAAGTGACACCCATATGCCAGAGACAATTAGATTTTACAATAGCACCAAATTCGGCGTAGATGTAACCGATCAAATAGCCAGAAAATATGGAGTAAAATTTAGATGTCAAAGATGGCCTTTAAAGGTATTTTTCAATATCTTAGATTTAGTCGTGATAAATGCTTGAATTTTAAACAAAGAAACGACGGGTGAAGATATATTGAGGCAAGAATTTTTTTTAAGGAGATACAGCTACGAAAAGAATGTTCATCGGAAACAACAACAAATACAGTTATAGATTCATCTGGACAGAAATCTTGAGAAATAAGAAATTGTAAAGTTAGTAAGACTGACAAAATTTGTGTAAAATGTAAAAAATACGTATGTGGAAAATGTGCAATGCAAAATACTATAATTTGTAAAAATGTGCTGAAAATGCGTAAATGTAAATAAATAGAAACAAAATATTTTGTTTACTATTCAATTGACTAAAATGTTTTTCTATGTTGATGTTTGTTTGACTGGTCATGGTAGGATTAGGTATACATGAAATGTCGGTAGGTTTATACTGCAATCTATAAATCATCATTTTATACTTTTATTATTATTATTATTATTATTATTATTATTATTATTATTATTATTATTATTATTATTATTATTATTATTATTATTATTATTATTATTATTATTATTATTATATTATTATTATTATTATTATTATTATTATTATTATTATTATTATTATTATTATTATTATTATTATTATTATTATTATTATTAATACTATTATTATTGCCGGAAGTTGCTATATCTAAAAATGTGATTATCATCTCTGATTTTGCAAATACTAATTTTATTTTTTATTTTTACATTTATTTTTGTTGTAAAGGATTGAAAAGAAACCGATAATTTTCTATGTAAAATTTTTTAATTTTTTGATTTATTTAATAAAATATTGATTTGTCAGACAAATCTTATGGAAACAATTTAAAATTATTATAAACCAATCAAACAAAATTACCAAAAATGAATGAAAAAATAAATGGAATCATTCAACCAAACCTCAAAACTTTCATTAATTCTTTTTAAATTAATCAAATCAATTAAAACAAAATATGTTTCGACAGGAAAGTAAGTTTCTAAGGAGTTGGGAGAAGGAATTTCTCATTTACTGTTAAAAGAGTAATGAAAAGTGATATTTGTTACCATGTCAAAATCTTCTTCATGTTACAAAAAATGGGAATATTTTTTATTTTAATTTATTTAACAAAAATCCACAAATTACATTTTCTGCCTTGAAAATTGATTTGGAATTTAAATTTCCTTTCAAATTGTTTATTATTCATTGTTAATCAAATTAATCTCCATGATATTTTACAAGAAATATTTATTTATTTTTTTAATCAAATTTTTTTAATTTTTAATTAAAATTTAAATGAATTAAATATTAATAATTAATGAAAAAAAATTAATTAATTTTAGAATAAATTGAATAAAAAATAAATAAAAAATGAAATAAGAGAATTAAAAGATTTGTATCTTTGTTGAACACATTTTTCATACAATCAAAGCTTTCCTCATTAAGCAAACTTTGTAAAGAACCAAATTCCTTATATTATTCCTATGGTCTTTCTGTTGCTGTTAGAACTAAAATCACCAGCAGAAATATTTTGAACCATTTTTACCAAAGTTATTTGATCGACAGCTCTTTTACGGTGTACATTGAAAAATTTTTTTCATATTTTGGATAATGACAAATTATAATTAAAATATATATTTAAATTTGAAATTAAACTTTTTATAATGACCTTTCTTTCTTAGAGTTTTGTCCCGAATACCTCGCATGAGTTATAGAAAAATCAGTTATGATTTAAAAATATTTAAAGTGGTTTCTCTTTGTATAAAGATTTGTACAAAAATATTTAAAAAATTTTAAATAATTTTTTAAAAATGCACAAAATCTTTTAAATTCTTAATCACCATTTTTGATTTTCCGCATATCTTTGACGACTCATATATTTTTGTTTGAAAAGATCATAAATAAGTTCATATGGAAAATTTGATATTAGTTACATCATTACCAGACAACATTTAAGGTTTTAATTTTTTATTTGATGAAAAGATGCTTATGCAGGGTATTTTGGCATGCCAATTCCAAAGATTTATTGTTCAAATTTAATCATTAATCAAATAAAATATAATTCCATTTATACAAACTAACTTGAACACATTTTGCTTCAGGACCACTGTTTTCAGGAACACTTGAATGATAAATTTTCAAATCAAATTGCGGAGCATTGTCATTAAGATCTTCTACGAATACAGAAATTTTCAGTGTTGAAGTCAGTCTTGGACTTGTAGAACTCATTCCCCAACCATCATTACAAATCAAAACGGCTTTTATATACCCTTCTTTATTATGTGATGTAGTTAAAACTTCTCTATCGTAAGATCGTTTTGTTTTAATTTCATAGACGTTTTCTTGAAAATCTTTTGTTATTGTTTTGTGGAATTCAAGGTCTTGATATCCATCCAAAGATTTCGGCTCATTACAGATTATTTTTCCATTGACACTTTCATCATCCGCATCAATAATCGTGACCTGGTTAAATAATAATAATAATAATAATAATAATAATAATAATAATAATAATAATAATAATAATAATAATAATAATAATAATAATAATAATAATAATAATAATAATAATAATAATAATAATAATAATAATAATAATTATAATAATAATAATAATAATAATAATTATAATAAAATAATAATAATAATAATAATAATAATAATAATAATAATAATAATAATAATAATAATAATAATAATAATAATAATAATAATAATAATAATAATAATAATAATAATAATAATAATAATAATAATAATAATAATAATAATAATAATAATAATAATAATAATAATAATAATAATAATAATAATAATAATAATAATAATAATAATAATGATAATAAAATTATAAATTTAATCTCTTACCTCTGATTTTAGTGTTGCTGGAATTATATTTTCTTTAAATTGAAAAATGTTACAAATAAAAATGATATAATTCAAAACATTTAAAAAATTGAAAAAGGTTAATTATGCATTTGATATTGATGATTTGGCGACTGGTAAAGCTGGCCGCAGGTGCAAATAAATGATTGGTGAAATAATTGATATTCTAACTTATTGTTAATAATATCTTAATTATTTTCTTTGGAAAACATTTAAATAAAATAATTTTTTTAATTTTTTAATTTTAAAAAAATTGTCTTTCTATTGTAATTGCATTGTCATTTAATGTTGATGTTTTTCTGAAATCTATTTGATCTTTACTTGACATCTTTAATTGGCAGAGAATCATTTTCTAACATGTCCTCAGGATTAGCTCTTTTAGACAACTAGGTAACCTTACATATTCAGCTTTATAATAGGTTTAAAATACAAATTCTACGTCCATCAATTCGAATCCCTGTCTTTTCTTTGATTAACCACTTAATGTACGTGCCCGTGACATATACGGACGCATCTTACTGGCAATTTTGTACGCGCCCGTGACATAGACGGGCGAACATTATATTTACTCATGATATTTACGTATAGCGTGTTTATAACGTGTTGTTTGAATTGTTTAATTATTTAATTTTTTTGAATTACTTTCTTTATTATATTATTTTTATTATATTATTAGACAAAATTCAAAATAAATGTGTACATTAAGTGGTTAAACTTTTAGTTAAATTTTTATTGACTTACTTTGTAAACATTCTAATGTAAACATTAAAAAATACAATTTAATAATGATTGCCTTATAAACAAATAAAAATGAGTATAGTTTTATTAGTCGACTTTAATTATTTAAAGTTTACAAAATTTATATTATTTAACTACTTGCGTTGAAATGATGTGATATGCACATTGACTGCTATTTGTACCAAATGTCGATTAGACATGCATATGACGTGGTGCAATATTTGCTAAATAAGTCAGTTCACTCCAATACAAAAGCTAACTGGTATTATAATTCTAATAAACATAATATTATTTATTTTTAATGTAAAAACTTACAATATAATCTTTTATTGAAAGCAAAAATTGATTTTAAATATTTTAAAATAATTAAAAGAAATTGAAATATTGTAAGTAAATAAAGATTTTATTTATTGATTTTTTTTAAATTAGCATTACAAAAATAGAAAAAAAAATTAATAGAAAATATTTTTTAAAAAGGAATTATTTTAATTTTTTTGAAAATTACAATCATTTTAAATCGATTTTTCTGGAAAGCCTAAAATTACAAACACTGTAGAAAATGTTTGCCCATTTTCCGATACTCTGATGTAGATTCCTTTTTATCGACATCAACTTTTATAAATTTTTAATCGCCCCCAGAATGAAGAATTCAATTGCTGGCAAAGAATATTTATTTTTAATTTGGCATTTCTGTTATTAGTCAAATTTACTAAAATGTTCATGCTATTCTGGGGAAATTGACTAGAATTTACTAATGAAAAATTATAATTTAAGAGATATAAAAAAGATATTTAATAAAAATAATAATATTAATAATAATAATAATAATAATAATAATAATAATAATAATAATAATAATAATAATAATAATAATAATAATAATAATAATAATAATGATAATAATAATAATAATAATAATAATAATAATAATAATAATAATAATAATAATAATAATAATAATAATAATAATAATAATAATAATAATAATAATAATAATAATAATAATAATAATAATAATAATAATAATAATAATAATAATAATAATAATAATAATAATAATAATAATAATAATAATAATAATAATAATAATAATAATAATAATAATAATAATAATAATAATAATAATAATAATAATAATAATAATAATAATAATAATAATAAAATTAATTGACAAAATCATTTAACCTCAAAATAAATATACAAAATGCAATTTTCAAGTGTAAAATTATTTACTGGGTTATATGATTATATAATTACTAATGTTCCTATAAGTATGATGATTCTTATTGAATTTGTTTAACGCCTCAATATGATAGCTGAGCTGTCAAAATATTTTGCAAAAAATATATTTTAGAATAGTTTTTTATTTATGTGATATAATAATATTATTAATAATAATTGTTAAGGTATATTAATATATTAATTTGTATTATATAATGTTATATTAAGACATGCTATTTCGATGAATGTTATATTAAGGAAATTTGTAGAGCTCAGCAGTTTCCTTTAAAAAGAATGTATCTGGACAGTTGAGATTTTTGTATGTAATTTTTTGTGTATGAGATCGAACTTTTAAAATGACAAATTTTATTACTTTATGACAAATTTACTTACTAAAATGATTGACTAACATTACTTCTTCATTGACTTCTAACATTACTTCCATATTCTCATTTAGTTTCCAGATTGTTGCATAAATAACTTATTTTATATTTTGCTTGCCATTGATTTTTCGATTTCAATTTTTCAATTTTTAATTATTTTAATAGTAATTGTTATAATAATCTCAATAATATAATAATAATAATCACAATAATAAAAATAAAAATCTTGTACAACATAATAATAATAATTATTATTGTTATTATTAACATTATGATTTTTTGATAGCAACATTTTCTTTTTCATTTTTCACCCTAAATTATTTTGAAATAGAAAAATAAAGAAAATAAAAATATGCTAAATTATTTGATTTAAACATAGTTTCGATTTTGTTTTAGTTTTTACTAAAATTATTTTGACTTTTAATTACGTTTTATTTTAAGATGAAAAAAATCCAAATAACTCTCGAAAGACCAAATGCTCAATTTTACATTATTTAAATATTATTATTTAAAATAAAATTCCTATTAAAAGTAAGATTAGAATTGCCCATTCAAATATTTATGACGTACAATTCTATTGAATGTTCATTTTGTCTTTCACCATTTGCTATCTCGTCAATTTTCACTTACTTCATCACGATATCCATCATAAATTATTTACAGCCTCATGGCGAAAATTAAATACAATTCGAGCAATGGAATTCTTTCCGTCGAGGTCTCAAACATTCATGCATCTGTCTATCTATTTTATTTTTTTAAGTAAATTTATTTCATTATTTTCATTTTTAACTTTATAACTTGTTTTTCTCTACAAAAATATAAAACTAAATATATATAAATTTCTTAATAATATAACAAAAGTTTTAAAAGGAAATGGAAAATATTGATTTTGAAGAAGATTAAAATTTTTGAAATATTAAATATTTATTTAAAATTAAATTTTTTTATTTGTTTTCTAATAAATAACAGCAGGTCAGCTCTTTGGACAGTTTTATAACGGCCAAACTTAGTTTATTTATTAATTAGTCCAAAAATATAAAATTTCTTTACAAAGACTGGCAGAAGAGACATCATTTATCATAAATAACAATTTCATAATAAAACAGCTTTTAAAAATTTTAAATTTTAAAAATAACCAACTTAATAACGTAATTTTAATAATTTTCATTCATAAACATAATAAACAAACTAAGATTGATTGACTGATACTCGATAAAGGCTGCACAGAAAATTTGTGGCAATCCTTAAAAATTCTATTGATCTATTGTCAGAAAATTTACAAATAGATATGAAAATAAAAGTTAAAATCGCAAATGAAAATGATAATTTTAAATATTAATTAACATAAAAAGTCAGAATTAGAATTTTATTCACAGTTTATTTATCTCAAGAGTTTTATTAAATTTGTTTTAATTTGTTTTTTTTAATGATGTGTAACTTATGAAATGGGCTTAAACAAGTGATAAAGATCCTTGAAATGATTATTATGATGAATAATTATTTTTATGAAATTTTTGCTTAGTTGACATTTTCAGTATTTTTGAGTAAACTGATTTCGAAAATGACATTGGCTTTCATATTCCATCTCCAATTTTGTCAATAAAAAGAAAAATTGATTTTCTAAAAAACATTAATTTTTAACAATTATATAAAATCGCAGAATAAGAAAATGTTATATAAAAAAAATGTACAAGTGTAACGTGTAAGTCAAAAATGCATATTGGAATGACTCAGTCTTTTGCGTACTGTGTACTGTGTACTCCTCTCTAATAAAATTAAATGTAGTTATCCATCATGGCAGCATCCCATTTCCACTAATATTGACTTCTTTGATTTTCTCATCTGATTTTTAACACTTTGGTTCTTTCAATCAACCTCTCTGTATATATGAGATTGAAAATTTTGAAAATATTATGCAACGTAAAATATTATGTATGTATGTTTGAATGTTTGTATAAGCCACACAAATCTTGCAACGGCAAATAAACCAAATTCCCGTGATAGGATCGAGCTAAAATTTGGCAAATAGATTCGTTGTCGAGAACAATTCATTCTTTCAAAATTTCACATCGCTCGAAGGTATTATAATTAACTTTTCTGAAAATTTTCAATTTTATTAATATTTGCAAAATTTCTTTTAAAATATTAATAAAATGTTCCTTAAAAATAACTTCTTAACTAGATGATTTTGCGTAATATTAAATATTTCATAGCATTAAGCACGCTTATTGAAATTTTAATTTTGAGAGAATGTAAAAGAGTGAGATATAGAGAGAATTTTAAAAACAGATTTTTTACGGTTAGTTTTTTATATGTTGAATGTCATTATATGTCCAATTTAAACAAATTGTTATATTATTATAAGAACTGTTATTTTTCAAATTTCACCACTGATTTCTTTTCCATTGACATTGTATTTATAATTAAAAATTTAATATATTTAACTGATTTGAATTTTTGCCTAATAGTCATGGTAACTATAGCTAAATTTGGGCATCATTGTTTGAAATGGCCAAAAATCATTATATATTTATGGGTACTTCAACTAAATATTTTATTGTTATTTTTATTATTTTAATTAATATTATTGTCTTATGACGAATACTTATAGGCTTCAATAAAACCGAATTTTCATGGGTATTTCTATCATAATGAGCTAGAGAGAAATAAAATAAAATTATCAACTATAATTTTTGTTCAAAACATATGATAAAATCTGTCATTTTTCGTGTTGCAATTTTTAAAATCGTACAATGGTATAATATTAATAATGATAATTTCGTTTAATTTCACTATGGTTATTGTTTTTCAGAAGTTTAATTTCTATATAAAAAAAGTATTATTATTATTATTATTATTATTATTATTATTATTATTATTATTATTATTATTATTATTATTATTATTATTATTATTATTATTATTATTATTATTATTATTATTATCATTATCATTATTATTATTATTATTATTATTATTATTATTATTATTATTATTATTATTATTATTATTATTATTATTATTATTATTATTATTATTATTATTATTATTATTATTATTATTATTATTATTATTATTATTATTATTATTATTATTATTATTATTATTATTATTATTATTATTATTATTATTATTATTATTATTATTATTATTATTATTATTATTATTATTATTATTATTATTATTATTATTATTATAATTATTATTATTATTAATATTATCATTATTATTATTTTTATTATTAATAATTTTGATTAATAATAACACTGTTGACTTTATATTTCAACTATTAATTGGAAAGTTTTCCTGAAAAAAGAAATACGAAAGCACCTCAGCCATTCGACATATTCACTGGCCATGGATTTGCATAATCATTTGAATATTCCATCTGAAATAACAGGATAACCCCATTATCATTATTAAATTTGTCTTTCATTGATAATTCTTTCCTTTCCAATGACTATCGACATTTTTAGTCTCTTTACTTAATGATCATCATCAAATAAACCAAAATATATAAGTAAACCAGTTCATTTAAATAATTACTTTTTAAAAAATTTTAAATAGTAAATGCATTTGCAATTGGATAATAATAAATTATAAATTATTAATTTTATTTATTCTGTTTTTTGCACCGTTTTCTATTATCAACATTTTATATTATTATATTATATTATATTATATATATATATATATATATATTATATATATATATATATATATATATTATATAATATATATATATATATATATATATATATATATATATATATATATATATATATATATATATATATATATATATATATATATTATATATATATATATATATATATATATATATATATATATATACTGTTATGTAAATTATTAATATTAATTAATTAATTAATTAATTAGGTAATTTAATGTCCATTGAACAGTAATATTATATGTCATGCGAATGAAAGAGACAAAATTGTTTGGCAAATATTTTCATCTAAATCATGATATATTTTCTATCAATAAAAACGTTTTATTGTGACAAAAATAATTTTTATTATTAAGTTTTACATGTGGAAAAATTAAAATTTTACATTGCAAATAATTTTTACGTTTAACTCAATGTATTTTACTTTTACCCCCATCAATTAATTCCATTAGACCTTCATTGTTGATGTAATTGAAATAATCCTTTTTCATCTATCCATCGACAAATGTGTTCATTTACTTTACGACTTTCTTCTGTATTGTTCCGTTGTCTACGATGAGAAAGACTGAAGCAGTGAACTCAATGAAAATATTATTCCACTGATTATACACAATTATAACTATTCATTAAAGAGTTGTTTAATCAGACAAATGTTAAGCGTAGGGAAAATTCAAACAAATCATTGATAATATTTATAACATTGTTTACGTGAAACATTTAAACAATAAAATTAAGTTTTAGAGATTTCATCTAAATCTGGGATTGATTAGTATATCGCTGTATTTTTCGATATTAAAATATAATTAAAATAATTAAAGAAAATATATTTTATTTACTTGTCCTATGGATAAACCCGGGGTGTTTTTCTCTACAACTTTCAAATTGCTTGGATTCAATAGGAATTTCGGAGGTTCGTCATTGACATTTTCCA
>CAUHTR010007953.1:90369-107125 GCA_959609185.1 Schmidtea polychroa
CCAATGAAATTTTTAGTTCTCCGGCATTGCTGTAGATTCCATCTGATACCATTACGGGAATGCTATAACTGGTCGTGGTTTCATAATCAAGTTTTTGATCTTTCAACCATACCCCTCCGTTTGGTTTTACTTCAAATATATTCCTCAGTTCTTGAGGTGCGCTTGAATCCATGTAATATGTTATTTGGGCTGTTTTGTCTCGATCAGTTGCAGTCAACTTATTGAAATAAATACATAAATTTCAATTCAAATAAAGAAATAAATAAATAAAAAGGGTCACGTTAAGATCTATTCGCAATTTAACATACCCTAAATGAATATGAAAAAGCAATTTTGTTATGTGTCTTTTTAGAGAAATCACTAAAATAAGGAAATGTATCATGTTGGAGAATAAATGGTTTAAGAATACTTCAAAGTAACTATATGATCACACAAGTGAAACTTGAGGAATACGTGATTTTGCTTTAAGATTGCGGACAATGTTAGGAAGAGAAAGTTTTTACTTAACCATGACCATATATTTCAAGATGAAAACATATTGACCATACCGCATTTTTGAATTATTATTATTATTATTATTATTATTATTATTATTATTATTATTATTATTATTATTATTATTATTATTATTATTATTATTATTATTATTATTATTATTATTATTATTATTATTATTATTATTATTATTATTATTATTATTATTATTATTATTATTATTATTATTATTATTATTATTATTATTATTATTATTATTATTATTATTATTATTATTATTATTATTATTATTATTATTATTATTATTATTATTATTATTATTATTATTATTATTATTATTATTATTATTATTATTATTATTATTATTATTATTATTATTATTATTATTATTATTATTAATATTATTATTATCATTAATATTATTATTATTATTATTATTATTATTATTATTATTATTATTCTTTTTTGATATTATTTAATGTTTCTCCAATTTGTGTCGAGTTGGAAAATAAAACCCAAAAATGTTTCCAACTGTTTATAATTATTTAGCGATGCTTGAGACAAAAAATATATCGAATTTTGGTAAATAAATAAATAAATAAATAAATAACAATTCGTATTTGAAGTATTTGAGTAATTTCATAATGTGAATTTGGCATTTTTTCAAACTTCTTTTGACTAAATTTTTTTCGTTAATTTTATATTAGAAATAAAAGATTGAATATTTTTGATAATTTATTCAAATATAATAATTCTCCATATCGGATGGATGAAACGAATCTGGGATTCATAAACAACTGTTTGATAAAAAATATTTCGACAGATATTTCTTATCGAAATTCCATCAGTTTATGCGAATATCCAACAAATTGGCGACCATTTTATTTATTTATTTTTTGTTTACTATCCGCAGGTTTCAGTAAATTGTAAATTTTATTTCGACAGTATTTGAAATGTTTATTAATTTATCTGATAATTTACTAATTTAGCTGTTTAAATATCTACGACATTATTATATTTATTAACATATTTAAAATTTACTATTTTAAATATATTTAATTTTTTAATAGAATTTGTTTAAACAATTTTTATTAAATTTAATTGTTGTTGTTAGTAAAATGATGTTATTAAAAAATAATTTTGAATAAAAAATTTAAATTAAAATGAACTTTTTAAAATCAATTAAACAAGTAATATTATTTAATTATCAGTTTTGTTTGAATCGGTTGATTTGATAAGAACAGAGTCTAAAGCAAAAAAAAGGGATATATAAAATTTATTACAAACTGCAGAAAGATGAGTATTGGGTATTATGAAAAGATTCCAGAGAGAACCTTACCACCGAACTATTGGCTCATATACCCCATATCACCTCATATCAATAGGCTAAAACAAGCCAATATTTATTCAAAAAAAATAAATTTATTTAACAAAGAAAATTATTTTGACAAAATTTCCATGTCAAATTTCATTCTGATATAGAAATGACTTTCAATTTATTATGTGGAATGATTGTATAACGCTTCAACACATGTTTATGTCAGTTCCCATTGAACAATGACACCCCCAATCTTGTAATTTTGATGAAAAATGTCGTCAAAATGATTTTTAATCTCTGCTCACTTGATAAATTGAATTTTCTAAATTTCTAAATTTCTAAAACGCTTAAAACTTATTATATTATATTATATTATATTATATTATATTATATTATATTATATTATATTATGTTATATTTATTATGTTATTTGAAAATTATTAATTTGACATGTATTGTAAGATTTAAAACAATAAAGATTGATGAAACATGAAAAGAAAAGAGATAATTATAAAGAATCTATTCCTAAGTTTGTTTAAATTGTCCTATACTCATATCAACTATTCCTAGGCGCCAATCATTCATTGATATGGGATTTCTTTCATCTATTGAGCTGGGTCTAAGTAAAAATTGAAAGGAAACACACGGGAAAATGAATTATTGAAAAGAAAACAAAAGAATTCAATGTATTAATACTATAACTTAGAATAAAACAAACATCCAGTGAAAAATATCTAATTTCCCTATTAAAACTTGTGATGATAAACATAAATAATTTTTTACAAATTCCGAGATTAAATGGAAATATAAATGTACAAAACATGAATTGGACAATGGGACATCTAATCCTGTGTTACTGCAATTTTAACCACTTCTGTGAGTCTGTAATTACAGTCTTCAGTTTTATCAAATTTAATGGCGCCATTGAGGACTCGCAGGAATTTTCAATCGAATTTATCCCAGTAAAAAAAGAGAAACAAATAAAATTTACTGACGTGAATGAATGGTGAATAATTCATAGGCCTATCGAGTGGTTATGTATTTTTAATGTCATTCAAACAAACAAATGCCTCCTCGTTTTTATTTTTTTCTTTACTTGAAATTTATTTAAAATGTTTCATTTAACCGTTGAAATTATTTTTTTTGATTGTTTTTTTACTTTGATATGCGTGACAGATTTTATTACTTTTCACTTTGCTATGAGGATGGATGTCAACACTTGTGAGACTGGATTGAAAGGAAATTAAAATAGTATACTTTATTCAAATGAAACAGCCAAATTCTATGTCGACTGTTCTTTTGAAAATGCCAACAATTTATTTTTATCTATGATAAAACATTTTCATTAATGGAGCTTTTTCAATGCGCAAATGGTTTAAATTGGTATTATAAATTTAGAAATAAATTTATTTTAAATTTAATTAAATATCAATTTTTGGCATAAATTGCAAAACCAAATTTCTGGTTTTATGCCAGTGAAAAATGTTTTAAGAAACAATTACAATAAATTTTATTATTATTTTGTTTTAAATGTATTTCATAATCGTTAATAAATTCTAATTTTTACTTCAGTAAAACAATAATAATTATTGGTGACGTAATGTTAACATTTTTTCTGATGTGTGTAAACTTCAAATCTTTAAGAAATCTTCGAAAATAAAACTTCAATAGTTTTGTTATTATAATCAGCTTCTAATATTCTTTTCTTTAAATAATTAAATTTTTTTTTCTTTTTTTTCTTTTGTCAACCGCCATTCTTTCGTATTAAATAAATTTATCCAAATATATATATATATATATATTTGACATTTTCTGGCTTGATAATAATTTATGTCTCAAACCAGAAATTTGAAGGTTTCACAGTGCATTTTCAATTTTGACTACAATTAAAATAATCTTTAGATTTTTATTAAATTTTTTTAGTGCCAATAACAATTAAATTTTACAATTTTCATTTACTATAAATTTCCATAATATATAATTTCAGATTCATTATATTTTTAAAACAAACTCTTTTTAAAATATTATATATATTCATTTATTATATTATAATATAAAATGATATAGTTGTTATTCCTTAGACATTTTGGTAAATATAAACAATTCTAACTCTTTTTTATGCATCTTCAACAAAACTTATTTCATTTTAATATTAAAACTGTCTTTAAAGCAAAAATAAAATATCAAAATAAAATTATTTTAATTTTTTTAATTGAAAATTTAAACAAAAATAAATAAATATTGAAACAAGAGATAACTTAAAATTTATGATTGATTTTCATTATCATTATTTCCCTGATGATTATATCAGTTTGATTGACATTTTCCATTTAGATTTTGGCTTGAAAGGCACTCTTGTCAGGCATCCGCTTGAATCTCGTTTATTTGTCAACAGAAAGATCATAACGCCTCTTTCAAAAAGAAATATATTCAACTACATTGACAGACTTCCGTAACTATTTCTTCAAACAAAAATTCAGTTTTCGATTTCTATAAATTTTTCAAAGAAACAACATGTTCAAGTTGTTTAAAAATTTAAACAAACCAAAAATAAATAATTTAATTATTTTTTAATTTTCAATTTTTTCATGTTATATTATACATTTCTTTGTAAGTATAAGAATCAAATAAAATTAAAAATTTAATTTAATTAATTTATTAAATTATATTTAAATATGAATTGTTAACTTTTAAAAAGTAAATATGATTATATAATATAAATATGTTATTTTCAAAAATAGAATGTTTCTAGAATGAAGTGCTTGATGTTTTCTTGTTTGTTTACGTAGGAATATTTTATTTGTTTAAATATTGTTAAAAATTTATTGTAATTTTAATTAATAAATGCAGACTTTTTTAGATTTTGTTACTAATATTAATATATTAAACTGGAGATTTTGACATAAATAATGAAATATTTTTATCTCACTCTTTATTCATGGTCAATAAAATAAAATACTTTTACTTTATTGTTTATTGTAATTGCGTACAGGATTTTACAGGTCTATTATGACATATTACTAAGAGGCTCATATTAATATTTATAAAATAATTACTTTATTCATCGACAACTGAGACCCGAAATATATTAAAACCTTACTTTGGAGGACAATCTCCTGTGGATAATGAAGAACTAACCTAATGATGGTGGTGATTAATAGGGATATTTCTACGTAATCCCGACAGAGAAAATGCACCAGTCGTATAGAATCTATAGTAATAAGAATTTCAGCAATTATATGTGGTTTTCTTGATTTAGCCACCAATTGTGCAATTTCGAAAGATGTTTGTAAAGCTTTTTCTGACAACTTAGTAAACTTTTTCATTGAAATACTGGAATTATTAAAAATTTCTAATTTTCTCTGGAAAAAATCTAGCGTTTTGTCTTTAAATTCAGGGTGTTTTGTATGCAGGTATCTTTTTAATAACGACGGCTTCATGCAGTGATTTGAGAGCTTTTCGCAACAAATTACACAAACTGGCAAAGGTGGTACTTTTGCGTTCGTAGTAAATCCGAAAGTCAGAAAATTCATAGAAAATTTTTTTATTAACGAATTTTTTTATTTGCTTAAAGTTCGGAATTTTCACGTTTTTTTGAAACTGGTTCTTCCAAGTCTTTGGTATGTTCTTCATTATTCACCTGCAATGTGCTCGTTTTAACATTACTCGTACGTTCTTGTTCTCCACCAGGACCTTTCTTATTTAATTTTATCAGAAACTGGTCCATTCTGTTTATGGGTTACAGAAAAAATCTAAATTTACACGACTGTTATGTTATATCAACGCAAAATACTTACTTTTATTTATTTCATAAAATATTGCTAATTCTATAATTAAATTCACTGCAAAATTTTACATTTACTTCAATATTAAAATTTAATATGTCTATGATTTAATGGTTTTATTCAATTTCGATTATCGAATTTAAGATTAAAGTTTATAATTTTTGTTATTAAATGCTTCACATCCTTGAAATTTGCAAATTTTTCATGATGGCAATTTAACTGATTTATTTTATTTTGCAAAACAACACATTAACTTCTCATTTGAATTCTGAATCTAATCGATATTTTTGGATTTTTACTTCAGGAATTATTAAAATTATGTTATTTGCGAGTTGTTTATTAAAATTATATTATTGCCGAGTTTTCATAACTTAATATTTATGCTAACAAAATAAAAGGTCTGGTGATTTCCCCAAAATTGTAATTAAGTTAGCAAATAATCACACCAAATGTAATATTTTCTGCAAAAAGATTTTAAAGCACTATTGATATTATTTCGCAGCAAAAAAGTTGTTATCGCAAACTCAACGTGCAGAAACGTTCAATGACAACGTATGATTACAAAATATTTTTTATATTTAAAAAAATATATATTCTTAACCACTTGCCGGGCGATTTTTTTTTCATGTTTTCGGTCAAAAAAAACTATTTTTTTTAAATCATTAATTAATAGTATATAATCAAAATATAACGTAAATATATTTTTTTTTAATTTTCCGAGTTTTATTTCACTATTTTTTCTATATGAGTTTGCGCTCACATGTGAGCGCTCGCCCGAAATGGTACACATTTTTTGCACTCATATTTGAGCGCGCGCCTTGCAAGTGGTTAATCTACCGGTTACATATTAGATCACATTCTTCATAATTTCATTTAATCTTTCCATTTTTGCATGAATATACAATTTTTTTAGCAAAAATATTTTTTCTATTATTTTATTGAAGTACCCTTAACATTAACCTGAAGGGTACGCGTACCCCACTTTGAGAAACACTGGTATAGATTGAAGGATATGATATATGTTTGGTGAATTACAAACGGAATCCTGCATATTTAATTTGTTTTAATTATTTGTGCTCCGGCCGACAAATCCCTAAACCTGCTTAAGTGAAATCAGTTACTTACATCTCCCCTTTTCTTGAAGCACTTCATTTTTTCCCATGGATGTTTATAAATTAGCTATCAGATTAAATTCAAATTCAATTAACAAATCATTCGAAATATAAAAAAAAACATGACGTCATTAAAATAAACAAATTTTTACTAATCTATTAAATAATAAATTAAATAAAAAATATTTTAATGGAAAATCTGAAATTTTAAAAAGAAAGGAAAATCTAAATGAAAATTTCCTTAAATAAAATTCGATAAGATTGTGATAAGACAGTCAAAAATTAAAGAAAATCAAATAGCAACAAAGAATGAAATTAAGCAAGTATCTTTTTTGTTTTATTTTCTTTTTGATATTGAATAATTAAAAGGAAAAGATAATATGAAAATTACCAAAGCACATTCATCAAACGAGAGAAAAAAAAATCAAAATTACATCAAGCAGAAAGCTTGTTATATAAATGAATTTTCCATTAATTGTGATATCTCGTTTAAAACAACAAAAACAGTTTTCACAAATAAATTCACTGTAAATTAAATTTCAATGTGTTAAAGAAGAAAAAAGAAAGTGTGACATTAAAAAAAATAAATATTTTTTCTACACTTAAAGCATACAAAATTAGTTAAAATTTGTTAAAATGTTTAAACAATTTTTATTTGTAATTTAATAGTTAAATAAAATATAAATGAAATACAAACGGAAGATAGAAATGATTACGACTGATACAATGTTTTTCAGTTTCATTAGAAACTAAAACAAACATCTTTTATTAATTAATTTTATTAATAAATAGTCTATTAAAATAATATTAATTATATTTAAATTTGTATGATTATTCAAGCATAAGGAATGTTTTTCCAACATGAAAATTTGGATAAGATTTTTTCTATGGAAATTTTTTTTCTTTTGTTCTGATTGAATTGGGCATTTTATAATTAATTAATTATAAAATTACTATTTTATAATTACAGACACGACCTAGACAGTTAGTCTTGTGTTTTTAATTACTATTGTCTCCTTACACGGTGATGATGTTCGCATTTTTATTTGATTTGATTATTAAAACAAATTATGGATAAAATTTTTTGATTTTGTGAGTTCTCATATTTCCGAATAAGTAGACTGTAATAATTATTGAAACCATTTGATTTATTCAGTTAAATATTTATGAAATATTATGTAATTATTTCAGGTTTTGACTATTATTATTATTATTATTATCATTATTATTATTATTATTATTATTATTATTATTATTATTATTATTATTATTATTATTATTATTATTATTATTATTATTATTATTATTATTATTATTATTATTATTATTATTATTATTATTATTATTATTATTATTATTATTATTATTATTATTATTATTATTATTATTATTATTATTATTATTATTATTATTATTATTATTATTATTATTATTATTATTATTATTATTATTATTATTATTATTATTATTATTATTATTATTATTATTATTAATATTATTATTATTAGTTTTAAAAATAAGTATGATATAATTTAAATAAAAAATTTGAAATTTCAATAAAACCAGCTAAGCGTAATGAATTATTTAAACAAAATTGTAAGATATTAATTTTTAATTTTATCATTTTTTTCAAAAATATTTTTCATGTTTTAGGTTTTTAATTTATTATAAATCATCAAAATACTTCTTAAGAGATAATCCTTGCTTAAAGATTAGTCTGAAACTAAAATTTTAAAAAATTATAATCAAAGAATTTAACTGTGAAATGATTGAATCTAGCTTATTGCAGTCGGGGAAACCTTATTGGAATGAAGATTAGAACCATTTATAATTAATGCTCAGTATTCTATAAAATGAATTAATTTCCAAAATTTTATCAACTAAGTAAAACAAAGAATTCATTCCAAAAATCAAATTCAAATTTCGAAAGATATTTAATTTACTGATAACTGTTCCAAATTATATATTACAGTATTTTTCTGTTCATCTTTTTTGTTGTTTAAATAAGCAATAAAACATTTTACTCCATTTACAATAGATTTTTAAAAACATTAAAACTAATTAAATTGGAAATGTTCAGTTAACTTTTACCATTTCCGTTCAATTTTTATAAATGAATAATAAAATTAATAAAACTTAAATATTTTCAATAAGTTTCAAAGAATGTTTCAGAAAATTACTTTCATTGCGTTCCATTTTAATTACAAATTTATTTGTTTTAATTACTTAGCGCCACTCATGTCTATAGTTAAAACAATAGATAATGTGACATCACGAATTTTCACTTTGATTACAATGTGTGGTTTGACGACTTTTTACTGCCTCAATTGTTATTTATTTACGATAATAATAATAATATTAATAATAATAATAATAATAATAATAATAATAATAATAATAATAATAATAATAATAATAATAATAATAGTAATAATAATTAATTTTTAAAAGTTATTAGAATAGAGAAAAACGAAAATGTTGATTCTATCATTAATAGAAAAATGTCCGCTATTGACAAGAATCAGATATTTCCCAATTCCATGTCAAATGGAACAGGGATAATTGGTAATTTGTTACATGGCCTGTCATTTGGTTTCATGATTTAAATTTGAACTTGATTAGAAATTAATGAGACTTTATTTTCAATTAAAAAAGAAATATTTTTCCTAGATTTTTTATTGTGAAATATTCAACTTCTGCAGCGACTGATGGCATGAATAATAATTTTGACAATAATTATTAGTACATATTTTTATCATTATATAAAATTGAAATGAAAATATAATTACACGATCAGATCATGAATTGATCTTACCAATTGAAGGTCTTTGTGAATCTAATCTTTCTTTGAAAAATAGTATTGCAAGTTAAAAACAATTTTCTAAATATTCAATCAACTTTAAAATATTTTTCTATTATTTTTTTTTAATTATTTTACAATAATAAAGTTTTGTGCACATATAGAAAATGTTTTAATTTTTTTAATTAAAAATTAAAATAATCACCGCATTATTTGTTTTAATAATTCAAGTATTTGTATGTAATATAAAAGAAGTAGGTTATCCTTTAAGAAATATTGTATTTCATTATTAAATACCATTTTCAGAAAAATGATTCAAAGTTTATTTCTTCAAAAACTTCAAATGTTTTGTTTATTAAAATAGACAATGATACAGCAAACTCTTTTTAAAAACAATACCATTTATTCATTTTAGTTTAAAATTGGGGAATGAATCGAGAATAAATCATTTCGAGCCGTTTGGAATGCTTGATAATTAAGATCAACAACGACAGAAAAAAGAAACGGTTTCATCAACAAAGAAAATGCTTACTAATTTAATTGAGTAAGAAAGATTCGGTAAACGGAAAACACCAAAGCCTTTCCTATATCATAAAATGCCATGTCACTTTTATCAGAATATCTCAGCTTTTCAATGATTATTTCTCACATCAAAGAACATATCGGAATTAATTTGATATTATTTTTAAATTTAATTTAACAAAAATATTGATTAATGATTTTACTTAATTGATTTTTTAAATTTATTATTATTATTATTATTATTATTATTATTATTATTATTATTATTATTATTATTATTATTATTATTATTATTATTATTATTATTATTATTATTATTATTATTATTATTATTATTATTATTATTATTATTATTATTATTATTATTATTATTATTATTATTATTATTATTATTATTATTATTATTATTATTATTATTATTACTATTTTTTTTTATTATTATTATTGTTATTACGAAGAAAAGATAAAATTTTAATAAAATATTTATTAAAATTTAAACAAAGGAAATTAATTATATTTTTTTGTATTTATTTGAGTAGCAATTAAGAGTCATTTATCTGAAATATCCATTATCAATATTTTAACGAAAATTATCAGAAACAAATAATAAGGGAATTTAAACCTTCTTCAGAATTTATTTTTCAAAAATCTCCTCACCAAACTCAAATTATCAGTCTTGTCTTGCAATATTTCCCAATAGATCCGTCTTTAATTTTAGAAAAATTGATTTATTTTTTCCCAAACAAAGGACAAGTAAAACAAAAACACAAAGACACCGAAATCACTTTCTCTCAGGATTGCAATTATCTGAATATTAAAACAAAATATGCACAGGTAATTTTTGTTTGTGATTAATTATATCAATTTTTCACTCGGTTTGTGTTTTGTATTCTCTTTATGTGGAAATGATATATTTATGCTTTCCAATTATTTTCAATAAAAATAAAAAAAATTTTAAAGTTATTTTTAATCTTTAATATATAATAAATTAATACATCGAAATGTGTACTGCTGAATAAATTGGTATAATTATTTCTTATCTTGAGATTAAAGTTTTCTTTACTTCTCAGCATTATTTGTTTTATTATTTAAAATCATGCTTAGGATGTACCACAGATCCTTGTCACTTCCTTTAAATAATTACGTTGCAATGCATTTAAAGAAATCGAACTTGTCCTCCTTAAAAATTGAAACAAATTTCAACTTTTTTTCTTTTTAAAATCTGATATTTTTGTTTATTCTATTAAATTAAAGATTCTCATTTAATAAAAAAACTCGACGAAAATTTCAATAATTATGATTAATTTACTGTTATCCTTGCACTGCCCTTTCCTAAAATTCCTTAAGACATTCAAAATTTATAATAATAACTTTTCCTGATATCTCTCTCTATATATATCTCTATTCTTTTCTGACCTCATAAATAACTTTACAACCTTTTTCCTATCATCAAAATAAAATGTGTCATTGAATATTTAGTATGTGTAAATGTTTTTTTTTATGTCCAGAATAATTATTTGTCATGATTTTGACAACTAAGTATGAATTGGGGGCTTAAGCCGTATTATGTTCCAAATAAAGGTCTATAATGTGAATTCCTAAAATGTGCATATTCGAATAATAGACCAATAGAAGGTAACGTGTTTACTTTTATTTGTCAACGTTTCACTTAAAATCTTTTGAAGGTTGTACTATCTAAATTTATAAATTAAATATTTAAATCTCACAAAATTTTCACTCAATTACCGTCAACGCAAATTACTCCCATATTCATTATAAACCAATAATACAATTTGATTAAAAAAACTTATTATTATACTTAAATCTTAGCATTAGAAATGAAACTTTTTCTCGTTCAATTTCTCATCGTTATTTATCCCGATTTTTTAATGGAAGAACAGTGCGATCCCAGTTTTATCTCAGAATTAATTAGCGTAATGGGTAAATTTCATTTATTCAGTAACATAAGTAGATGATTATTTATAAGTAGTATTAATAAAATTATGATTTACAAGAGCAACATTAACATTGACAAATCTTTCATTGTGAAGGGAATTAATGAAACGAATTCTTGAAGATTTCTTTCGTCTCATGTCAACTATAAATGATGCATTTCGTGGCTTAATTGGTTTTGGGAGATTTCTCCCGAACTCTGGATTATGAAGGCAGTTCTTGAGGTTGTTATTTGCTTTCCATTATTTTATCTTGGAAAATTTTATTATCAATTTTTAATTGAAAGAAAGATCATTTTTTAAATTTAATAATAATAATAATAATAATAATAATAATAATAATAATAATAATAATAATAATAATAATAATAATAATAATAATAATAATAATAATAATAATAATAATAATAATAATAATAATAATAATAATAATAATAATAATAATAATAATAATAATAATAATAATAATAATAATAATAATAATAATAATAATAATAATAATAATAATAATAATAATAATAATAATAATAATAATAATAATAATTATAATTTTAAATCCGTTTACAATAGTGTCAAAACCAATCAAAAATCAGCAATTTTTAATTGTTAAATGTGTATTATTAAAATTAAATTCGAAATTTGACATTAAAACAAAAATGAAATTTTACCACTGTAACAAATCGATACGCAGTGTAGAATTTCGAATTTTAATAATGACGAAAAATTAGATAATTACAAAATTGATTAGTTGTTTAATGCTTGGGATTTATTGATTTTTTTATTTCATTGAAGAAATCAATTTGCATTTCCCACTAATTAAAACAAAATACCAATATTATAATTTTAAATATAAATAAACTATACATACAAATTTTAGTAATCGAAGTTAATATAGAATGACAATTTGCAGACTAGAGAAGATTAAATATCCATATAATTGATGATTAGAGTTAGTTTTAATTATTATATTATCATTATTATTATTATTATTATTATTATTATTATTATTATTATTATTATTATTATTATTATTATTATTATTATTATTATTATTATTATTATTATTATTATTATTATTATTATTATTATTATTATTATTATTATTATTATTATTATTATTATTATTATTATTATTATTATTATTATTATTATTATTATTATTATTAGATTATTTTTTATTTTTTAAAGTTTTAATTTATTATTTTAAGTCTATTTCTTTGATTTTTTTTTATTTTTTACGCGACATTTTGATGATATTAGACGTCCATTTGTCAAATTGGACTATTAATTTTAAATTAACCCAATTAAATATAAACCGATGTAAAAACTGAAAAATGGAATATTTTAATATTCCAAAATATTTAATTTAGTTCTCTTTTATTTTATTGGTTTAATTTTGATAACTTTAAATCCCTACTGCTTATTTATACATATTATAATAATATATAGATAATATTTATTTCAATTAAATATTTCTTTGAAACAAAATGGATTAATTTTGTATTATAATAAACTATTTTATATCAAATAAAATAATAAGTCGAAATGCATAAATATTCAAAACAATATTCGTTCTACGATTTTTATTTTGTTTAAATTAGGGCTAGTAAACCGGTTATTTGTTCAAATTTTTCAAAACCGAAAACCGGTTTTTTTGTTCTTGAAAAACCGATTATTAATTATATATTTTTTAAATTGATAAATTTTTTTAATAAATATATTTGATAGAACACGAAATTCAATATATTTTAAAATTAAAAAATATTCATGCACTTAAAACAAATCATAAAAAACATTAAAATATAGTTTTCTACTATATTTCTTAAAATATATTGCTTTTTATCAAGTTGCTAAATATATGAAAACTAATTTTTAGTTTTTTATAATTTGTTTTTAGTGGTGAATATTGTTTTATTTTAAAATATAATGAATTTCGTGTTCTACCAAATTGATTTATTTTAAAAATTGTCTATTTTAAAATATATAGCAAAAAATCATGAGTATGAAATAGGCCGTGAGGATTTATACAATGTAAATGACTTTTCTATCTTGGTAAATTTAATTCAAATATTAAAGCCAACAGAGTTGGCAGTAAAAGAACTAAGCTTAACCACTCCAACTTTACTCACTACTGAAGGAGTACTGACATTTTTATTTACTCAAATGAAACAAAGCTGTGCAAGTTTTGGGAACAAATTTTATAATTCTTTGAAAATAAGAATTACAGAACGGCAAAATAAAGAATTAACTACATTGTATAAATTCTTGCAAAGTGGAACTTTTCACAAATGGAGTTAGTGGAATTTCCATACTCGCTTAAGGTGTCTACATTGTCCTTGGCAATGATATTAGCTGAAAGATTATTTGTCGATCCAGATCCAAGATCAAGTATAAACGAGGATATGAACGAAAGTGAAGTCGAGACAATTGCAACTCCATCAGGATCGGCATTTTTAGTTCAGCAATTGCAGCAATCAATTTCTGAAGTGTTGCATGATGCAAAACATGTGTAAAAGCAAATAAAGACAGTTTTGTTTCATTTTTTAAAAATGAACTAAAAATGTTTAATGTCACTAAAACAAAACCACCAACAGTAGAAAGCTTATTAAATGCTTTACAATCGATGCAACTTACATCACCAGAAAGCGGGAGAGTAATTTCTGCACAAAACTACGTTCATCAATGAAATTGATCTTTATGACTCACTAGTTTTTAAAAAACATTATTTATAAGTACTAGTTACTTTTTTATTTTTTTTATCTGCGGTGCAATGACTAGTTTGAGAGTTATTCCTTTTTTATTTTGTGTTAATTAAGGCACAAGAGTTCTTCTGTGTTTGTGATGTGCACTTTAAACTGTGCTTCTTTGTTTCTTATCGTTAAAAAATGATTCGGTTAACTTTTATTTTCATATATTTTTTTTTATTTTTCTCTGTTTACAGATCCGATTCCAGTATATTTAGTGTAGGTTACATTAGATATTTAAAGTAATAATCAGAATTTGTTTTTTAAAATAAAAAAAACGGTTTTCAAAATTTTCCGATTTTTTCCAAGCCCTAGTTTAAATGTATTTGATGATTATTTTATTTTATTATGAGTAAATATATCATTTTAAATGAGTTACTAAAGTATTGCGTATGCTTAGGATTTTAAAGTCTTCAATATCCTGTCAGTTTTGCATTTTTATATTTACAAATTTTAACGATAATAACGGAAATCGATTTGTTTGTTTTAATTTTATTTTTTTCAAAAAAAATTTATAACTTATAAATTTATAAAAGGGTACCAATCTTCCTTAGGGAAAAACGTTTTTCTCTGTTTATCCAGTATACAGCTTGCTTTAATTTTAAATTTTATTCAAATTTTTTAAAGATATTTTAAAATTTCTAAAATTTCCTTTGAAATTTAAATAAATTTTCTCTCCATTAAAACTCTTAGATATGGAACACTTTTAAAAGTAATAAAAGTAAGTATATTTCATCTGATATTTCAGTTAGATCTCACATTTGCGACTTTGATTATATTTATATAAATGTAGGTCTATTAGTGATTGATGGTAGACAAAGCAAAATATATAAATGTAATAAATAAAATTAACGAGATATGTAAATCTGTGAGGAAATTTATATTGCCCAGTATCTAAAATTAATAGGGATTTGAAATACTGATCACTTTGCCGAAATTGCTTTTTCAGATTTTGCCAAAGTCAATTTCTAGCAATTTATCTGCAAATAAATTTGATATATTATTTATATATTTTTATTTATAATTTTATTATCAATAAATTTATTTAAAATTTCAATTGATTTTTGATAAAATTTAAAATTTTTAAAAATTTATTAATAAATAATATTTTAATATTACAAAAACTATTACAAATACGTGGTATATTTAGTTTATCAATCCTTATGTAATGGTTGCAATCTCACATACATTCTTTTTATTATATTTAATAATGTTACCTACACTATTAAAATTTTTAAATTAAATTTAAATTAAATTTCGAAATATATATTTTTTGAATATGGAAAACGATATTTCTCTATATTATCGAAAGGTATTTAGTGTATTTAATAATTATTTCTTAATAAATCGAAAATGACAATATATTTTCATAAATAATATTTGTTTATACCTAAATTTACAATAATATCTGCAAAATAAAAAGCAAATGTGACATTCAGAAAAGGGCTGTTTAAACTGAAACAAATTTTTTATATTTAACTGTTGATGGGTAGAACCGGCTTTTGGTATTGATGATAATTAAAAATATTGTTTGTTTTAATTTCATTAAATTTCTCAAATTTTTTTCAAATCTTTTCAAAGTATTGAGCACTGTAATGTAATGTTAATGATTTTAATATAATTTTTTAAATGTAATTTCGAATTACATTATTCAACTTATTTCGATCAATGGCCCCCGAGATCCAATAAAAAGTACTATATAGCAATTCTCTATAGTAATAGTTTACTATAGAGAATTGAAAAATTCAAAAAAATCAATTTGGCATAAGTTAAATATTTAATTCAATTTGACAATTTCTAAAAATTCCTTATTTTGCGAGTTTATTATCTGAAATTTTACCCCAATTTCCTGAAGATATATCAAAGTTCCACCAAGTAAAACGAAGTATTTTGAAAAAGAATTCTAAAGGAAAATTCCTCGGAAACTACAGAATACAAACATTTTGACATCACATCCCTTTCAAAGTTTTTACTTTTTATAAATAAAAGTTGTAGTTTTAATTTTTAGTTTCTTCATCTAATTGATAT
>CAUHTR010007953.1:107225-239604 GCA_959609185.1 Schmidtea polychroa
AGAGATAATAACGTAAGAATTATTCTTTAAGTTACAATTTATTCAAAGTTTTTACAGCATCAAATTTTGAGAATAAAACTCGTAAATCGTAAGTTTTTAAAATATTAAGCTAAAAAGAAAAACCAGAAACATCAATGCCATGGAAAATGGCGAAGATTATTATGATTTTTGATGTATTAATAAATATAAAAATGTTTGAGTATTTTTGTTTTCCTAATAAAATAGTGTAAATATATCTAACTTACTTTAATTCAAAAAAATCAAAAATTTAATTCATAAATTCATCAAATTTCTGAAAAAAATAATTAAAAATAGATTAAAATAGAAATTTGTATAAAAGTAATATTTATGAGCTTGAAAAAGGATCTTATATCATTTTGAGATCAAAATTCAATCCTTAAAATGTACTTTTTCTCTTACTTTGTTTCAAAAAATTCATAATTGCAAAATAATAATTACAAAAATAATGACTAATACGGTTGGTTTACACTGCAGCCTGTATTATAGATGTTTTTATTCCGAGCAAGCGGGTGTAAAACCACAAAAATGTCACGTAAGTGTGACAAAAAATTGTTTTCTTATAGTAGATTTAATTTGGAAATTATGCATGTGATTTCAGCTAATTAAAATGCGGAGATGTGCAACGAATCTAAAGATTAAACCTCCAACTTCATTCTTTACTCCAAAATGACTTCTGAGTTCAAAATGCGTTATTTAGTCTAATAACATCTTATTTCTGGAAATCATCAAAACATGTTGATTTTCAAGATAAATTTTTTAGGGGAATCTTTTACGACGAAATTCGAAATTTCACTACGTAAAAAAATATCATATTTCTGAACTATGATAAATGAGGGATCTTTGCCTGGAAATCACTATAAAATTTTCTTTATGAAAGTTTTATTCAATTTCAAAATATATTATTTCAACCAATGAAATCAATTATAAATTGAAAATAATAACATTTATTTGAAAAGAAGAATTTACGAAAAATAATTGTTTTAAGTTATTGAAATGTATTTGTTTGTATGTTCCCAGTGAGACCGGTCAATATTCATTGGTCATTAACACCATCTCAGAAACCGATTATCATCCCTTATTGTTTTAATTGTCAATAAAATGACCTTCAAATTACCCACAGATGAATCATACAATTATTCCCTTCTTCCTTTTGTAGGTTTGCGTTATCCATTGAATGCAGTGTACAAATTGTCGCAATTTTTGGTTTTTATGTTTGCAATTAAACGACAGAATGCTACAAAGGTTTAAAGAATTTTAGAAAGGTAATTAGGGAAAGAAAATAATGAAATTTTCTATTTTAAATTTAATGGATAATTATTTTAATTACAGAAGAAAGATCACATACAGTAATAACAATAATGATAATAATAATAATAATAATAATAATAATAATAATAATAATAATAATAATAATAATAATAATAATAATAATAATAATAATAATAATAATAATAATAATAATAATAATAATAATAATAATAATAATAATAATAATAATAATAATAATAATAATAATAATAATAATTTCCATTCTTAATTAGTCAGTTTATATATTATCATCATCATTGGAGATTTACTAAAACATTTTACAACATAATCCTATATTTTAAACAATTAAATGATAATTTAAGCCTTTTGCTGTGAATAATATATTTAATACAAATGAAAAACTTTCGGCTATAACATAATCTTTTTCAATTGAAAAAATGTTTAAATAAATAGTTAAACATACATGGGAATGATTTAATTATAAGATAACGCCAATCCGGTCATCATCAGGTAGGATAACTATATAAATTAAGGATTTTAAACAAATTTATTAATTTTATTAATTATATAAAAAAACTTTTAATAAAAACATTTAATTATTTTTAAAAATTATAATTAAAATAATATATTAATTTTTTAAATTTAGTAATTTAATTTAATAATTTAAAAACTTTATTAATTATTTAATTTAACAACAATCAATACATACAATATAAAAAAAATTATTTAAAAGAATGAAATGTTTTTATTAAAACAAAATTTATATAATTAATAAAATTAACAAATTTGTTTGAAATCCTTAATTTATAAAGTTATTATATTCTATCCTGATGATGACAGGAAAACTGTCAAAATATATCGTGAAAAGAATGTTTAAATGTTTAAAATTTAATTAATGATGCTATCAAGAAATCTTTTATTTATATAATCCTGTATTATCTTATACATTTAGATTTTTAATTCTAAAATATAGCTTTGTTTTTCTTTATAACAACGATTTATGAGATTGATTAATTTTAAATCAATTAATTGTTTATTTGTAAAATTACGTCTAGACTTCATAGCGACTCCCTTTTAATTTCATAATATTTTGTATACATTTATTGTTTTAATTACCATCCTTTCCAGTTTCGTTATCAAAAATATGTTATTTTTTTGCATTTAATTTATTTAATTACTTTTAATTAATTTTAAATTAATTTATCACACATTTTTTAGATCTTTTAATTTCTGATTAATTTATATTATATTATTTTGATAGAAACCCAAATTGGTACATGGTGAAATAAAATAAAATAAATTTTAATTAATATCACTAAACTATCCATATTGGGAATTGTCTATCACAAAGGAACATTAAAAATATATATTTGACAAACTCTATCTGTGAAAATTATAGGGGCGTGGAGGATCCTGCCTTGCTAAAAAGATGTTATTGGAGATAAAATCTAAGCGGATATCCTCATTGTAATGCGCTATCGTCACAGAGAAAGATTAAAGAGCATTTATTTAAACAAATTCTTTAGGAATTTCGAATTTTCATTATCAATCAAAAATATATCCCATGAATAATTTTTACTAAGTTTATAAATATTTAATATTTTATTAAAGAAAATGGAAAATATTTTATAATTAATTTCAATATACTATTGGGATATTAATAATTTTGTCGATAGAAAGTAGCTCTTGATCTGGCTTTTCCCAATTTTATTTATTGACGTTCAGCTAAATTCTCCATGATTTATGGGCTTGCTTTAATAATCAATTAATTAATTAACTATTAAATTTCTTTATGAATAATACATTTTATTGGATTATGTAATTACCAATAAACTTATAAGTATAATCGTTTATTGAAATTGTTTAGTGCTTGATAATGATAGAGTAAATCATAGCAAAATATACGATTAATAAATATTCTATCTTTTTTATTGCTATTTATAAAAAAAGCTTGTTTTAGTATATTATATATGGATATAAAGTTTTCCCTAATTTATTCTTTTAATTAGCTTTGCTTTCCTAATTTAAATTATTTTCAATATATACTCGATCTTAGGAATTCGATAAAAATAATTCAACCATCGCATTCAAACAAAAAATAATAATATTAATTAAAATTCATTATTTAATAGTTTATTGCCACTCAATTTATTGCTAATTACTGAATAAAATAATGAGTGAATTTAGTGAAATAATCGTTTGTGAGTTGAAAAGGAAAAGAATTATTGTAAATAGAAACTGATGGAGCCCAACACTGAATGAAGCCTTTTTTGAAATCTAATTCCATCAAAGAACTTATTGAAAGCTTAGAATATCGTCTGGTTGATCTAATCAAATGAAACCTCGACATAACATGATAGAACTAATTGAAATACGAAATACTAATTAGTTCATTTGACTTTTTCTCTGTTGTTAACTTGGAGGGGGAGACTAAAAAATCAGTAGATTAATGAATTCAAGCCAATAAATGGGAGACGGTGACATTCACCGTGATCACAACTTCAAAGATTTATACATAATTTAATATACTATAAATTATAAATTTTTCTAGTGGATTTTGGATGAAAAATAATAAATGTTAAAAATTAACTGTTTTGAAATTTACAAATTAAGTATTTTTTTCAAATAAAAAAATGTATATTAAAATGATATTCAATGCAATTTCTAATGGCATATTAATTTCTAGCTTAGTTGACTGTAGTTGGTACTATGTAAGAAACCCGACCTCAACTGTGATTGAACCCAGCAACTTTGTGACCAGACCCGGGAATTTAACCACTCGGGCAATTGAAACTATAATTTATTAAAAATAACATTGAATATAAACTTTAAAAACTTAATTTTATTTAGTTAATCATTAGTAAACCAAAATCAAAATGTATATTTGTTTAAAATATTTTAACATATTTAATACATTAAAACAACTATTTTTTAATTAAAATAAATGTAAAATGTGAAAATCATATTTTAATTCTAGATGTTTATCAAAACACGGCATTTCTTTTCACTGAATCCCTTCTATCACACAAATCTCGATTTGAACCAGACATCAGATTCCGATCAGAATTATCAATTCTTTGAAATATTTAGAAAATATATATACAGTAAAACCTCTACTTAAGACCACCTCCCTAAAGAGACCACCTCTAGTTAAGACCTCTATTTCTTCGGAACCAAATTTACACAGTAGTTTACTGGGACAAATAACCCTCCATAATAGGACCACCCCTCTCGTTAAGACCACTTTTCGTGTCATCCTAAAATGGATTTAAGCAATATAAAATTTGCATTTCTTCCTGCAAATACTACCAGCAAATCTCAGCCTTTAGACCAAGGTATAATTAGATCTTTCAAGCTGGAATATCAAAAAAGAATGCTCTCTTCATTATTGTCGTTTTATGAAACAACTGCCAATGTAGAAGAGTTTTTGAAAAAAATCAATCTCTCTAATGTTGTTGAGTTTGTAAAGGAGTCTTGGAATGCTGTTAAGCCGTCAACAGTTGAGAGCTGTTTTAAAAAATGTGGGTTCTGCTCGGATATCACGGTTAAACCAGATATTATAACTGAGATCGAACAAGACGTAACAGATTTAGCTAAGAAGCTTGATTTCGACTTTGACCTTAGTGAGCTTGACATTTCTCTTGAACAAAACTGTTTTGAGAGTGACTGGGAAGAAAAACTGATTTCTTCTTACACTAGTTTGGATGATTCATCAAGTGAGGTTTCTGAACCAAACGAAGAAGAATCTGATTTACCAAAAATTGATTTAAAAACATCTTTATCTTATATTCAGCAGATTAAGAATCTTGGAATGGAACTGGGTGACAATAAATTAGTTGACATAATGTTTCAAGATGAACAAAAGTTGACGAATATGATAGTTTTTGATAACAGTGAAGCCAAATCGAAGAGACAAACAACATTAGATGAGTTTTTATAATAAAATCTTCAATTTAAGTCTAGTTTTCTTTATAAAAATAAAATCCTCTCTAATAGGACCACCTCTAGTAAAGACCACTTTTGGTCCGGAACCAAGGGTGGTCCTATTAAAGAGGTTTCACTGTATATCAGTTAAATGAAAAATTTGATTTTAATGTTATTGAAAAAAAACAAAAATAATTTTAACAAATTAAGTGAAATTGGAAAACAGAAAATTTCCGTGTTTTTAGTTACTAAAAATAATAATAAGTAATAAAATATATTAAAATATTTTAAAAATCAATTTAATTAATAAATTAAATTCTAGAATATATTATAGAACTTGTTGAATAGTTTATATAAAATAGAAAAAAAATTGAAAATAAATAACTATCGTATTTGGAGTAAAGATATTTTAGCTTGTAACTAAAAATATTATTCTTTGAAGTATAAAAATACAATTTGGATATTTAATCCTTTATGACAGTAGTTTCTTAACTATGGGAGTGACTCCCTGGGGGTGCGTGTACTATTTCAAATCGAGGCGCAGAAGTTTGTTGGATAGATTAAAGACTTTTTAATTAATATTTCAGTTTAATTTAATTAAAATCTAATAGCCCAGTGACCAATATGAGTAAAAAATATGCAGTATTCAAATATTTTGACAAATCTAAGTAGGAAAATGTTTGGATTTCCAAATCAAAAATATTAGAAGCTGCTAACACATCTTCTAAATTACTTTTTAAATCAGGTTCAAAAGTTAACGTCATAATTCCAAGTATTTATTTAATCCAATATTGTATAATTTTCAAACAAATTTTCAGCGTTGAATAAAATGTTTTCCAAACCATTTATTAAAATTTCGATATTTAAAATATATTTATTTAAAAATTATTTACTAATAAAACTTCTTTTAAAGAGCTTATTTAATTTTTCAATTTTTCAATTCAAAAATTTCAATTTAAAAAATTCAATTTAAAAATTATTTTAAGTTATTTTAATAGTCAGTTATTTATCATTTAAAATTATCTTAATAAATCATTGAAATATTTAATTCTCAGTTGAAAAAACCTCACAAAAAAGAAGATGAGATTATATTCAATTTGAAAATAGCTGATAAAACGTATAGTATTGTTGTAGCCGAGGCTAGTTACGCCATATCCTGGAATATTGCAGCCAAAACGCAATCCCAAAAAGAAACATTTGATAGTGAATAATAAATAAATTTTGAAATGAATGATTGGTTAAAAAACATTTATGTAAAAATAAATTTTATTCTTTTTATTTTTGCCAAGTTGTGTAAGTTTATGGTTTTTGGCTCTTATGGAAGAAAAGGTTGGCCACCCCTGTAATATAGCATAAATATATCATACAAAAACTTTTCAGATTGTTGTCTTTCATTCATTTCAAATAATGTATTTTTATTATATGATTTAAGGGTAATCAATTAACAAAATTAGAAAATATGCCATTTTGAAAACATTTTATTCAAATAGTTACAGTTTACACTCAAATACAAACAAAGATTCCTCTGATTTTCTAAAACTCTGTTTTTAACAGAGAATTTTACTAGTTTTACCGGGATTTTTTGGCATATCTTCATTTTAATTTTGTTTTTTATTTACTGAACGAAAACTGTCATTTCCATAAAATTTACTTTTCTGAAATGACTAAATATTTCGTTATGCCCGGTTAAGAGGCTTAAGTGAAATCCTGTTTATTGTTTCGGTCATTGAATTTCTGTTTGCTGTGTATTCAATTATACTTTATAAAAAAATTAAATTTTTTTAGTGGAAAAAGAGCTAAGGCTGTTTTGGTTGAAGAGCTGATCTCGGCTGCATCAAAGGAGGTCAGTTTAAATCTGTTTAAATGTTAGATTTGTTAGATAGATTTATTAATTTTAATTTTTTCACTCGTCAAAAATATTAAATATTTTTGTTTTAATTATCATCAACTGATATTCATTTTCATTTAATAATGACTAACATTTCATTTTACTGCATAAAAGGGATCTAATGTTGAGTTATGAAACGAAAATTTTTCTGAAGGGAAAATATTTTATCGTAGATTTTCAAGGATAAGTTATCAAGGGGAAAATGTATGTAAATAAATATAATTTAAAATATTTTTGTGTGCAATGCAAATTCATTAATAATCAATTTGTATAATTGCTAGCTTGACTTAAAATAAATATTTAATTTAAATTTATTAATAAATTAATCAGAAAAAATTACTAATGAAAATTTCAATAATTTCATTTTTCAAGTACTTGAAACTTTTCAGTGAAAATTTTCTCTAATCAATAATGTGAATATTGATTTTCTATAAATATTTGTGTCGTAGAATTTATGCCATCGAATTTATGAGAAAATAGGACATTATTAATGGATAAAAACATTTAAAATTAAATAAATGAAATTTTAAAATTCCCATTGCACTTTCATTACTCTATTAAAAACAGATGTTTTCATTTACGTTATAATCAGATTGAGGCATCCCAGATTTAGATGGGAAATAATTTAATGTAAATAATAACAATCTGATGAAATTAAAATTATAAAAATAAAATATTTATTTATACAAAAATAATTGATAACAATTTAAAATTAATAATATTTAATGATTATTGTTATTGGTTGATAATAGATAAATATTTTAAAGGTTTTGCAAAAATTTTGTTGTTATGCAGAATAATTCACATTTAGTGACCATCGTTTGAAACAAAAAAAACTTTTATTTACCAAAGTTAGGCATGTGAATATAAAATAAAATTTACATTTTTTGGTGTATTTACATTTTTCGGTAGAAATGAAAAAACTTAACTTAAACATTTGATATTAAATCAGTAATGAGACAATTGTTTGACATTATGGTTATAACCTCAATGTATTGCAAGATGTTGCTCCCATAAAGAATATCGATGAAATTGAAACTAAAATGATAAATAAATTAACAAATATCTCTCGTTTTATGTTTGAAAACAGAGTTGAAAATTTGTCGAACTTTGTTATCAGTTTATAGTATTTTTACTGTTTGTTTTTTATGCTTATATATTTTATATTTATTAGAAAGTTATGTTTAACTTGTGGATTTAGGAAATCTTTTGGCAGGATTTAATAGTTAAACATTTTTTAGTAAGTTTAGAAATAAAATACACGTTTGAAGCTTTTTCCAGCAGGGCATATATTAGCACATCCTTTGGTACCTTGAATTTTTTAGTACTTCCTAGTTATTAAATGGATTTATGATTTCAACTTTTAAATATACTAATATATTATCGATGGATGATTATTAACTGCATTCTTTATTTTTTTCCGTTTTTTTACTAATTGTGAAAGTTGGCACACCCTAAATACTTTAATTTTCGTTGACGCTCTTTGGATGTACCAACCCTTTATTCCTGTCAGTTGAAATAAATCTGCAATCAGTAAATTCTAAACTGCCAATAATTAAATGGTTTATTAAGATTTACATCAATAAACAAATTTTTGTCTTCATCAATTAAAGTATTAAAACAAATTTAAATTTAAATATCTTTAAAAAGACTAAATTTAAATTTTCAGATCTATATCTCAAATATTAACAACAATTTAAATTAAATAACTTAGTTTTGTTATTTATTGGTATAATGAATTTAAACATGGTCAAACAAATAGATGATGGACGCTCTGGTGGTCCAAAAGAAGCAAGTACTCCGAAACTCATAAAAATACACTAAGAAATTCAAAACAATCGCAAAGTGAAGATTCGTGTTTGCCAAGATTACAAACATCTCAAATGAACGTGTTTTAGACATCATCCATAAACACTTGTTTAAACACTTGTATAAAAGCTTATTGCAAGGTGGGTACGACTAAAAACAACGAGTTAATAATTCGGAACTTTAAAGCTGTTTCAACGTGATTAAGGTGGATTATTACAACACCCGAGTCAACATCCTAGAGTCAAATGAAGAAGTCGAATGAGAAACAGGTGTATATCTGGAGGATTCGGCAAATCATAATTTTCTGATGATATTATAAACTTGAAAACCATTTGATTAAATTTATTGAGCTCGAGGGAGACTATATTGAATAATAAAATTGAATTTTCCAAATAAACATTTTAAACATTTTAATAATTAATTCCTCGCAACTCCATTAAAAGATTTTCAACGATCATGTGCTAAATCGTAAATTTTTTGCTTATTTAAAAACAATATTGAACTAAACGCTTAGAACCACTTTTGTTAATTAATTTATTAAAACAGTGCTATTATAAAATATAAATATTAAAAATAGAAACCGAACGAGACATCATAGAATAACTTGTCGGAAGGATTAGTGAACAATAAAGTGGAATAAATTCTTTACGAAAGCTTTCAATAGATTAATAATGATATAATAAATAGAATTCGACTCAAATTTGCCGACACGTGAATATGAAAATAAATAAATACTAATTTAAATATTAAAACAAATTGAAAAGTTTAAGCCGCGATGAAAAATGAATTGAATATTTTCACTTTATGTTGGAATCGAATTAGACAAATTTTATTCTTTTTATTCATTAGGCAACACAAAAATATGTAAAAAAAGATTTTAGGAAAATATTTATTTATTTATTTATTTATTGATTATTATTATTATTATTATTATTATTATTATTATTATTATTATTATTATTATTATTATTATTATTATTATTATTATTATTATTATTATTATTATTATTATTATCATCATCATCATCAATCTAATTATTTCCATAATCAGTAATTACCTGGAATATTTTAGAATTTAAAGGAGTATTTTCTGGAATGACTAATTTTAAAAGAGAAGAAGTAAAGTTTGGTTCGTTGTCGTTGAAATCCAGAACTTCAATTGTAACTGATAAATGTGCCCGGTTGTCACTCATGTCATGATTCCAAGCTTGAAGAAGAAAGGTATAATGATCAAGTCGTTCGCAGTCGAAATCTTTCAATAGTTTTAAGTAGGGTTTATGTGGATGATCAACTTGTAATTCGAAATCGGAATTTTTCATCGATAGCCCATAAAATATTTTGGAAAATTTATCTGAAATGTCTTTGTCGATTGCTTGGGGTAAATAAATTTTTCGACCGGTTTTGTGATTGATTTCATTGACTGGAATGGTGATTTTTGACGTCGGAAAATTAGGTTGATTATCATTCACATCGAGCACATTGACGACGACGTTGATCACCGCGATCAGTTTTTCATTGAACCAGAGATTGACATTCAATTCCAATGAGGCGTAGTCGTTTTTGCATATTTTTTTCGATGATTTGACACAAATCTCATCCACGTCAATGATAGATTTGACAAATAATTTCCCATTTTTCGGCGACAAATGGAAATAAATGCTGGGCGTTCCGAGACTATATGTGGCTAGTTTTTTATTGAATATTTTCGGAAGATACTTATTGTTGTTTTTAAAACGATCATATAAGTCAACGGATACAGTTCCAATCAAAGTCTCCACGGCGGTGTTCTCTTGAATTGTATAAGTCAAAGAAAACCTTTCAATTCCTTCACAGAAATTGCAGATTTGGAAAATCAAAAATAATACATAAGGAATATTTTTTCCAATCGACATAAATTGAAAATAAATACAAATGATCATTTAATGTAATAACAAATCAATTTTTTTCATATTTAAAATGAAATAAAATAGATTGATTTCATTGGATGAATTTATGTAAAATATTCGATTCTTATTGGTTAAATATTAAGTTTAAAGATTTCTATTGAATTTTATTTTACGAGTACATTTAATATTTATTTTACATGTCTTTTAATATTTAGCAATATATTTAACTCATTTTTGTTTTATTCAATTACTTTAACCGAATGGTCTAACAAACACAAAATATTAATCCCTTTCTAACATTTAAATATTCGATCAAAAAAGGTTTATAAGAACCAGTTCATAGTTGGAATGAGGTTTTTTTAGATCTACATCATTTTGCATTTGATTTTCTGTTTCATCCTGCAAGCATGCTGCAACAAATATGGCATGAAACATTTCTTATAAGGAAATAAATTCTAGCAAAACAAAATCGAGTGAAAAGTGATATTTTGTCTTTAATGTCTGCCTTAATAAAAGCAATGTTTCAATATTTTCCTTTGATATTAACCTAGAACTCGGCAAGTGATGATTTCATTAAGGATAACTGACACCTCAATGAAATCAAAATAGTTTATCGTTGGTCACAAGGATTGTCAGATGGTTTCTTTTGAAGTGATCAGCTTACGTCTCTTATTTTCAAGGAAATTTCAGCAAATATCCAAGTCTAAAAACAAAGTTTTTACAGTCATTTGAAGGTCGAAAAAATCCTTCTATATTTTTGGAAGCAAATGGCTCTCCTTGAGTGAAATTCAGTGATTTTAATTAAGGAAAGTTTGTTTGTTTAACTGTAACGTAATTCCAGATTTCTTTTCTTGTATTAAATCAGGCTCTCTTCATTATTTGTTTGAACACAAAGAAATAGTTAATACTCAAGACAATTTGTTTTTGTTAAATTTTGTTGTATTATTTTAACTTAAAATTATTATATTATAAAAAGTTGATCCTTAATTTTTTAATCATATTCTTAAACTACAAGATTTTTTACATTTTCATTTATTCTAACCCTCTCTATACCTAAAGAATGTTAACAAGTTTTATTTGTCCGTATTAATTAGGTCTGTTATACAAAATGAGCGCGTAAATTTGTTTGACATAACATCAAACTTATACGAAAAGACACGGAAAAGTTACTTAATTTCACAAAACAGTCTAGTGAGCTGAAATAAGCTAAATCGTAACGTTCTTACTCTTCTCTCAAAATCCTCGCGAAGAAAAAGTTTAAAACAAGATTTGATCAATTCAACCGACTATAGGAGGAAATTAATGTTTTTATTATATTTGAGTTTTTGTTTTGTTTTATGTTTTAATATGTGGACATAAATCGATGAACAAAATTAATACGTATAGACAACTAACTTAGCGGACACCTGATAAAGTCTATGCAAGTAATTTGTAGTCACCGTTAGAAATTTTATTGATCTATTACCATCGAGCCTTATTAAGGGTAGAAATTAAAAATAGTGAAATAAAGAATTTTAACCCCTTCAGACCTGAATTATTTAATTATAATTTTTAAAAATAATTAAATGTTTTTATTAAATAAAAAAGTTTTTATATAATTAATAAATTTGTTTAAAATCCTTAATTTACATAGTTATTATATCCTACCTGATGATGACAGGAAAACTGTCGAAATATATCGTGAAAAGAATATTTGATTGGCGTTATCTTATAATAAAATCATTGCCATGCATGTTTAATTATTTATTTAAAATAAAGGATTCAATAATTATGTTGAGTTTACTTATCTTTGAGGGAATTAGCATTATTTAAACCTTCGGTTTTTGGTGGTTCTCTTTTTGATGTTCAAAATTGACAATAAAGAGTTTGTAAGAGACACTGTAGCATTATATAGTTTATTTTTCACTAGTTCTTTAGATCTTTTTTCTCAGTCAAATTGAGCAGCCTGTAATGAAATCTAATTAGGTAAATTAAAAAACAAAATCTCTAAATCTCTACATAAAGATTGTTTAATGACAACCGTTCGTTGAAAGCTTATACAGGTAATAATATTTCCCATAAAGTTATTAATCTCCTACCCGTAAAAATGAATTCAAGGTTTTTTATTATTATAATATTTTGATGTTTTAACCTGATAACATTAAGTAACTTCAAATATGCTTTGTTATTTGATTCAAGGTTTAGGAATTTTTCAATATAATTGAACTACTTTCTTCTCAAGTTTATGAAACTAAAGGTTTTACAGTTATTTTTCAAATGATAGCAAAGCCAACTTAATGCCTTTCTAGTCAAAGGTTTGAAAAGACTTTGGAAACTTTAATATTAATATGACAGGGTGGTTTAATCATGTTGGTTTCATTCAGAATATGGAAACGACTTATAGAAAATACTTAATGTGTCTCTAAACGACATCCCAAAAATATAAAAATGGTGTTGCGCGCCTTTAGTAAAATAATGAAAAAAATAACAAATGAATGCATTTAATTAAAATTATATAATATAATATAATTATATAATTTTAATTAAATGCATTCATTTGTTATTTTTTTCATTATTTTACTAAAGGCGCGCAACACCATTTTTATATTTTTGGGATGTCGTTTAGAGACACATTAAGTATTTTCTATAAGTCGTTTCCATATTCTGAATGAAACCAACATGATTAAACCACCCTGTCATATTAATATTAAAGTTTCCAAAGTCTTTTCAAACCTTTGAAAAGTATATAGTATAAAAGTATATAGTATATGTCATATACCATCATCCTTGAACCATTCTGTAAATTTTGTAATATTTTTTACAATTTTTCAAGTAGTTCTCTGAAGATTTCTTTAAGTACCCAAGTAAATATCTTTCAATTTTGGTGTTTTTCGTGTTTCTATTAAAATTATTTTAAAATTTTATTTGTTACTAATTATTTGACAAAAAGAATATTTATCTCAAATATCTAAAAAATAGAGAGAATCAAATTATATTTCATAAAAAGCAAAATATTTTCAAAGTTATTGTGAAAAATATTACGTGTCAAATTCAATTGCTATATTTAATTATTTTTATTTGTAAATCCTATGTTAAGCACGTTTCTACAACCAATTCGAGTTTACCACGACTTTTTTTTGGTATCTCAATTATATGTTACCATGGCAACCGCTTATTCAATGTTGTCTGAAATTTCCTTTGTTTAATCTTTGTAATTTTTAAAAAATATTATTTTCAATGTTATTTATTTTGAAGGGAACTAGAAAATTTTTGAAATGGAATGGTTCACTGGGATATTTGGTTTCGGGTTTTCTCCTTATCTATTGATTTAAAATCATTTTATTTAAAAATTAAGAAAAGAATCTCATAGCTAAAGCAACTGAAATTAATTGATAATATCTTCCAAAAAGACCCAGTGGCTAGCTTCTAATAATTTTCTTACATGTTATGAAATCAATTTATTTAATTTTATTTCATTCAGACTTTTTTCAACATTGCTGTGAAAAGATAAAATTCTTTGGTATTCTTACTCGAACTTTTTGATAAAAATAAAGAAATTAATTTTGAAGAAAAGGAAATACCCCATTGTTGTTTTCAACGATCAGCTAAAGCTAATAATCGAAACTGACCTGCTCAAATCCCCACGAGAAGTAATGGAAAAAGTCGACATCGATCACTACATCATTTATCGTTATTTGAAAGAAATTAGAAAAGTGAAAATCGACAAGTCTGTGCCACATAAATTGAAGCAGAATCAAAGTAATCGTCACTACATTCATTTTTCGATCTTATAGTGTGGTGTAATAAAAAATTGATTGTCTAAGATAATGGAAGGCATTTTTATCAATGGTTGGCAAAAAATGAAGCACCTAGTTCCAACAAATGAAACTCATGGTGACTATTTGATTGTCTATCGTCTCAATCCTGACGAAATGATCACAACAATTAGGTATTGCCATAATTTCGACCTCATTGTCCGTTTCCATGACAACACTCAACAACTAACGCTGCACAAGCCTAATGAATTGAGTCAGATAACCTTGCCTCATCCACCATATTCACCAACAAACTACCAGTTTTCAAACAACTTATGATAAAACCTTCAATATTAACCAAATAAGAACATTACAAGGTTTATAATAAAAAAAATTAATAATTTTGCACATATTGATTAGCACTTTTAAAAATTAATCAATAAAATTTCAAATAAATAAATGCAAAAGTTTTATTTTTCATTTTAACAAAACATTTTCTCATATTTATTAATTGGATCTTGAAGAAATTATAAATCAATAAAAATTCTCAAAGAATATCGATTGAAATACAATATACAGGAAATAAATCGACGAATCCACTCAATTAACGATTTACGCGACATTATTGATTTTCATCACACATACATCGATAAAATAAAAAATAAATGCAAGATAAGATCATTTTTATTTACGCTGGCGGGGCGCCAATAATGACAGTGTGATCTGCACCCATATAGACCCGCTTGACGTTGAATGTTGCAGGCATCCGCACTGGAAACGTCTGATTGGTTGCCTTTTTGACAATATCTTCACCCCAGACATAGAGGCTTCCGTATGATGTTATCGCTGCACTATATTTCACTCCACAAGCAACGCTGACAACTTTTGATTGATTTCCATTTAAAAGTCTTGATCCGCCACCAAAGAACGGAGCTGGGATAACTGTTGGTTGCTTGCAAACTGGCTTATTAGGCCCAAGTCCGACAGTATACATTCCCCAGGTGTGCACCTGTATCCAATCCAATCAATAAATCAATAAATGAATCGATCAATTATTTCATTAATTACAAAAAATATTGATAGAATGATGACTTCTTGGTAGTAGCATAAATTAAATGCTAAACAAGCCAATAATATGATAAATATTTTGCTACAAATGACGTATAAAATATTCTAATTTCATTTAATTCATATTTTGTAGAAGAAGAAAGAAGAAGAACAAGAAGAAGAAGAAGAACAACAAGAACAAGAACAAGAACAAGAACAAGAACAAGAACAAGAACAAGAACAAGAACAAGAACAAGAACAAGAACAAGAACAAGAGGAAGAGATTTTGTTGTTTTAAAACGTGGAGTTTTTTGTTGTGATTTAAAAAATTGTTTCTTCAATAAATTTTGATTTCCTACCTTTTGTTAAAATGTCAGCTAATGCAATTGGAATTGACTTAGGAACAACTTACTTATGTGTTGGAGTATATCAATATGGAAAAGTCGAGATCATTGCCAATGATCAAGGAAACCGTACAACTCCAAGTTATGTTGCGTTTACAGACAAGGAACGCTTAATCGACGATGCGGCTAAGAATCAAGTTGCAATGAATCCTAATAATACTGTATTTGATGCTAAAAGATTAATTGGTAGATAGCTTGATGAACTCTCAGTGTAAAGTAACATGAAACACTGGTCATTTGATGTTATAACCGAAGATGGAAGACTAAAAATCGAAGTTCTAATTGACGATGTATCTGAATTATTTTAAAACTTTGACTTCTTCAATAGGGTTACTGTAGTGTTTAAGATTAATGAGATATAAATTAAATCAATTTTTATATTACAGGGATATGCACTAATATATATATATATATATATAATGTATAACTATATAAATATCTATATTTAGTTTGGATGTTATATCAATATATCTTTTGACGGTTATACAGCCACTATTTTTTTTAATTGTATATATTATTTTAAAAACCTGCACCCAAGATGGAAGAGGAAAAGAGCAGACGAAAGAAAAGGACAAAGGTTGATATTAAAGATATTAAAACAATAAAATTAATGCGATCACAAGGAGATAAAATTGATAAAAACGCGACTGCCCTTGATTTATCGATACCGACGATAAAGAAACTTTTGAATAAAATTAGAGCATGTGAAGAAAACATTGAAAATATTTCTAATATAATTAAGAAATCTGGTCGTTGGCCTTTAGAAATAAACGATGCTGTTATTAAGATTTCTGAGGTGATACAGAATGATCCTCGTTTAACACAAAAAGGCATAATTGAAAAGCTAGGAGAAGATAGGATTACTCGTTCACAGTCGATGGTAAGCAGGAGTCTGAAAAAACTCAATATAACGAGAAAAAGAATTAAGAAGATATCAGATAAAGAAGTTGATATGCGTATCATTTTAGAAAGGAAAGCCTTTTCTATAAAATACAGAAATATATCAAATATGACGTTACTTTTTCTGGATGAAACTGGTTTTAATCTTCATACGATGTATGATTTCGGATATTCACCAAAAAACATCCCCGTCAATGTGTTGGTTCCTCCAAGGGGGCGTAATGTGAGTGTTATATCTATCATATCAGCAGAAAAATTTTGCATAGTAAAATGATAATTGGACCGTATAATTCTAATTCTTTTACTGTATTTTTGGAGGAATGTGAAGAGTTGAATCTATTCACATGGGATAAAATCGTGTTAATGGATAACGTAAGATTCCATAAAACTTCAGTAATAAGAAATTTTTTTCTGCAAAAAGGAATTAATTATGATTTTATACCACCGTATTCGCCTCAATCAAACCCAATTGAAGAGGTATTTTCTACTTTAAAAAGTAGATATTTCCTTTGCCTAAAACTGTGCAAGAGATAATGCAGTATGTTTCGGATATAATTTTTGAAATGAATGAGGATGATAATTTGAATTTTGGTGATTTATATAATCATATGAGGTCATTTATGGATATGGCATTTAATGGTGACTTTTTTTAAATTGGTGTTTGATTGTTTATACTTGTAATTTGTTATGTTTTTATCTTCTTTTTTTGTTTATTTAGTCAATACATAAATATTTATGTTATACATTGTATATTATATATTAATGCATAAAGTGAATTTGTATGACCAGTGAAAACATATTTTCGCTAAGCCGGTCAGTGAATGTATATCTAACAATGAAGATACAAATTCACTGGTTACATTTAGTGAGTTTGTATTCATTGACAAGCGAGAATTCGCCGCGTGGAAATATTTGGCCCTAAGAGTCAATGTGTCGCCCTACCAACTGTCCCTCACGCGGCCAGACTTGAATTCGCTTCTCATCACGACTAAACTTCTCCATCATCGACGGTTGACAGATAGGTCCTAATTTTGAGAACACAGAAAGAGCATTTCCATCGAATATAAGAATTATTTTGATAACTAGACCGTAAAATAACTCGAATTGAATCCATTTCCATATCTTTATCTACTTAGATGCGTATTTTAAATAAAAACAAAAAAACACGCAACTGTCAAACTGACATTCAATTATAGGTTAGGGTAGAATACATATTCACTAAAACTTGCTAGTGAAGTTATATTTTCACCAGTAGAAATATATTTCCACTGGTGAAAACGTATTCGGATATGAATTCACTGAAACGTTAGTGAATATATATTCTCACTGGTAATAAAAATTCACTGTAACATATATATTAATGCATACAACTGTAAATAAACTTTCTGACTTTATATGATTTTAATTATCATTATTCCAAGTATTCCAATTCAATTATTAATTTCGTAATTATAATTATCTCAAATATAATTACTTTCAAAAATAGACAGATTATTTAAACTTATTTTATTTTTTTACGAATAAACCACAAATACCTCATCTAGTAATAATTGAAAATTTAAAAAAACAGCTTTTTCATGCTTTAAAAATAAAATATATAAATAAGGCATTGCTATAATTTGTTTTTATTTATTATCCGATGAACCTGTCGAAATAAATCGTATAAGTGATGTTCGAGTGGCGTTTTTTAATATTTAAATCAGGCGCCTCAAACATTTGGCCCGCGAAGACTTTTAATAAATTACCAAAAATATTTTCAAAAGAAAAAAGAAAAAATTGGTTGAATTAGAATATAGTAGTGAGGAGGCGGAATAATTAAATTACAATTATTCCTTTTAATATACCTTATACGCAAGAAGATTTTTTGATCTTTTGAGTGAGATCGACTCATTCATGAAGATAAAAAAAAGAAGTACCAGAATTCAGACTCAAATTTCATCAGCAATCTTGCTTTTCTAATTGATATTACAGATCACTTGAATGATCTGAATACAAAATTGCAAGGAAAAGATTTGATCATAACTCAAATGTATGATCACATCAAATCATTCAAAATCAAGCTGAACTTGTGGAACAAACAAATTTCCAATGGTAACTACATTCCTTTTCAAACACTTAAGTCACTGAAAAAGATTGGACCCAATTGCTTGATAGTCTGTCTATTCAGGTATTCTTAACGAACTCCTTCAACAGTTTGAGACACGATTTAAAGATTTTAAAATGCTTGAACCACAGTTCCAACTTTTTTCAACACCATTTGCTGTTAATGTTGAATCCGTGGAAGAGGAAATTCAGGTGGAATTAGTGGAGCTTTTAAATTATTGCCAGTTTTATCTTATTATTTACTAATACATTACATACAATACAAAGAACTGTAATACTAACCGTAAAGTTAGGCTAAATATCTTTATTCCCACTGAAGATTATTCGATGATATTTTGTCATAACTAAAGTATATGAAATTTCATCGAAAGAGGAAAACATGAAAGGTAACCAAAAAATAAAAATTAAACATTTCAAATAATTGAAAATATTAAATAAGCAATTTTAGCAACACATTTTAAGCATGAACAGTTATAATTGGGATTATTAATTGAATGAAATAAAAATATCTAAAAATTTAACAAAAGTTAAAAACTAGATAAAAATACAAAGAGACAATTGAAATATTTCACTCTTTCAGTTACAACTATATAAATTATTATCAAGGAAGACTAATTATAATTTAATTAAAAAATTAATTTCTTACAATAGTTTTTAATTAATTTTTAGGGCTCAAAAATGATCAGACAATTCGGCATGAACATAATTTAGACAGACCAGGTCAGTAAAGGAAATTATTACATAAGGAAGCAATCAGAGCATACGGTTTATTAGAGATGTTCATTCAATGCCTGGCTGACTTTATTAACAAAAATTTATTAATAATTACAATTAATAAAAATAAAAAAGTGATTATAATTTAAAAATAATAATAATATTAATAATTAATTAATTAATAAAAAAACAATAAATAACAAAATTAATTACTAATAAATTAAAAAATAACAATAATAATAATAGTAGTTATAATAATAAATATGATCAAAAATTCAAACTTAAAAAAGAAATTTATTTTTTCGTCAAATACTGCAGTTTGTCTCTATAGTCTTATGTCTAGTCACACTGGCACTTCCAACTGATGTAGAAACACAGTTCCACAGCTATTTCAAATGTTCCTTCCTCAAGACATCTAAAATCCTGATGAGACAGATCTGTACTACCATGCAATTCCTGATGGTTCTCTTGTTTGTCGAAGTTCCGAATTAAAAGGTTGCAAGAAACCTATGCAAAGAGTCACACTTTTAGTATGTGCAAATATGAATGGAAATGATTGTCGCAAAGTTCTCGTTGGAAAATCTAAGAAGCCACAGTAAATGAAAAATATTGATTTGAAATCACTGCCTGTTCACTAAGTTTCCAACAAAACAGCTTCGATGACTTCTTCCATAGTTACATATTGTCTTAATGATGGGTAAAAAGAACTTGCCAAGATTTCTCGTTATATCCTGCTTCTATTGGATAACACTCCATCTCATAAAATCATAGGCTATCGATACATCAAGGTTAAATTTTTACCATCCAGCACCCCCTCATTAATTCAACCTATGGACCAAGGTGTTATCAACAATTTAAAGCAAATTTATCTTCAACAAATTCCTAAACATCTGTTGGATGCCTTGATACGAATCTTATTAATAATAACTCGTTAATATCAGATGTCGCACGTCAAATTACTGTACTCGATGCCATCAAAATAATCGAATCTGTAAGGAAAAGATCCAAAGCCAGAAACAATTAGCAATTGCTTTGGTAAAGCCAGATTCAAGTCTAAGGATTTTGTGGATGAGTTCATTTCTCTTGATAATGAATATGTAGATTTTGATGCAAGACTTGTCTGTCATGAACCTGATGAAGGTGGTGATAATGAAATTTTAAAAGAAATGTATAGCAAACGGCTTAAGTCAGATTCAATAGACGAAGTGCAATCATCAGGATCGAAAGAAGATCGAAAGTTTACATTTACAGAGCGTCAGACATAATTAAATGGCTTCGTGAAACAGAACTTTTTTTGATGCACCATGGACAGTCGGAGGTGTGCGACAATTTATTACCTGTAATTAATGCCGCGAGAGAGATAAGAGACAAGAACCTTATCCAAAAAGATATTTTTATCATTTAGTAAATAGAATATATTGATCAATTATATCTTATGTGTTATAATTGGTTGTAAAATTACAATTTATACACCAGAGTCTCTTTTTACACGGTCTTACTTTAACACGGTTTTTTTACACGATTTATTTAAATTTACACGGTTTTGGAAAATATTTTTATTGAAAACGATCCCAATTTTGAGCGAGGTTTCTTAAATTTCTTAATTCTGCTGTTATTGGATCTAATCTACGAAAATGCTTTTTTTTCTTTGTTAGTAATTTTTTTACATTATTTTTAACACGGTTTTTTTTACACGATTTATTTAAATTTACACGGTTTTTTTACACGATTTTTTTTACACGGTACCTATCCACCGTGTATGGGATAAATGTATGGGATAAACGAGGAATCCACTATATTAATAATAATAATAAATAATAATAGTAATGCTAATAAATTATGATAAATACCAATAAAACAAAATAATAATATTTAAGAAATAGTAATATTAAATAGATAACAAAATTAATTATATAATAAAATTAAACAGTAATAAATAATAATGATAAATAACAAAATTAAATAATAAATTTAAAAAATTAGAATAACTATTTGTTATTATTATTATTATTATTTTAATTATTATATTAACCAATGAAATTAAATTACTAAATTAATACTAACTTGTCCCTCATCGTCCAAAATAGCGCATGTTGTGTTGCCTGCAGAAACCTGAATTGCTTTACCAATAGTATGAGGTAAATTCAAACGTATCGGTCTACATGTGCATGAGTTATCTTCATCACTAAAGATCGTGTTGTGTTCATTATTTCCCCATCCCCAAACTTCCCCATCTTCTGTTAATGCTAGCACTGTGTTACAGCGACAACTTATTTGCCTAAAGATTATTATTTCCATAAATTAACCTGTTTGTTGTTGAAAACTCACTTTACTACCTTATTTTCAATGCCTCCCGTTATTTGAACAAATGATGAACAACCTATAATATCAGAACTTCCTAATTGTCCATAATGATTAGAACCACATCCATAAACTGAGCCATCTTCGGTTAATAAGAACGTTGTTGACTCACCGCATTCTACCTACGCAAATACTGACAAGTTAGTTGCTTGGCAGTCATTAAATCTACTTGTTTTATTGGTTTATCGAACTTAATTCCGTGAATAACAGAACTACTTTTATATATTTCATTATCTATAATTTGTCGGCCGCATTGACCATATTTATTATTGCCTAATGTGTAAATAATTTGATTATTTGGATCTGACGTATTAATTTCTGCTACAATTACTGAATGCCCAAGACCACATGCTATAAAATTTATTCTATTTACTTTTTCTGGAAGATTGATTTGACGAGGTTCCATAACAATCGGAAATCCATTTACATTATGTGATCGAGGCTAAATGAAAAAGATACGAATGGTTCAACAATAAAGTATTTAAAATAAATTTTTTTATGATTTAATTATAATTATTTTGATTATTAATTAGGGAAAGCTGCTAAGAACAATAACGAAATACGGGAGAAAAAGCATGCATATTAAGAAAAGGCTAATAATAAATATATTAATAATATGCACATAAATGTTATAATCGTCACTAAAAAACCATCAGCGCTGTTGCTTTTTGGCACCACAACTAAATCACAGAAATCAATAAATACTCCTTTACTAAGTAAAGCGGGATTTTAAATTAATTATAATCTCTTTAATTATTTATTTATATTCTCTTTAAATAGTATTAATTTTTAGTTATTTTAATTTTATTTAAGTATTTTTTAATTACATTTAATTATTTATTTTACTTTATTATTATTACTTATTATATCTTTTGTTTTATGTTTTTATTATTCATAACACATACATAATGATTAGTCAGTTTCTACCATAATTATTATTATTCAAAATTTCCAATATTTTCAATCTATTGTAACAATTCAGATAAGATTTGTATTTAATATCTGCATCTTTCAATGTTACACCTTTTGTATTTGTTGTATTCGTATTACCGAGTAAACTATAGCAATTTGGTCGCAGAAATATCCATTCTTTATAATCAATATCCTCAATATCTTTAAATTTTGCAATCAGAGTCTATATAATACATATAATGGATGATCTGGATCATAATTCGAAGTAGTCAAAAGAATACCACTGATCATTTCAGATAAAAGAATACTTAACTTATAATTTTTAACTTTGAGAAAGAATTAGTCTGTATCATCCACTACAATATTAATTATACAGTTTAATTGGTCTTAATATTTCTGTAATTGATAAATTCTAAGTTTAGATAAATCAAGTGCCGATTGACTGATATAGCTTATCTAAACACACTACATTTTCAATTAACAATGCAGTAATTAAATCATCCACAATCTTGATACTTTTTTGGAGAGTTGGCTTGGATGTGTATGCAACCAACTTTGAAGCAGAGTTGTATAATTTGAGATCCATTCTCTACTTTAAATTTTTTACTGTTTCCAATATAAATTATTTCTCAACAATATAGAATCCAATGTTAATTTTGCCGTCAATTCAGATAAATATTAATTACTCTCCTTTACCGACTCCCTCATTTCACATATCGGATTAGGTATACCTATTTTTACGGCTATTTTTACCCGTAAATCTAGTGTTAAATATTCTAGGGTTATTATTAGATTTGTCGTCAACTCTTCACTATCCGCCTTCATGATTGTTTTACTTTTTACAATCCATGTAACTCATGTGAACGACCATATTGATAATGTACACAGCGTGGCTGAATCAATGAGTCGGTGATCTCTACTGCTAGAACTACTCATCATTACATTTCACTATTGGGTTCTTAACTACTGATAGAAGGTCTTACGTCGCTTTATCATCATGCATCCATTTCTTCGCTTATTGTCCCTTCTTGTTTATCTAGTTATGGTCCTTATTATTTCAAGTTTTTTGAGGAGGGATATGTCCTTATATCTCATTTCGAAAATTTTATTTCTAGATCTTTTATGATTGTTATTGGTTATTGTGATTACTAACCATCAACAATGGCTTGTCTCATTTCGGTCAATGTGAAATTCTGAATCCTAACTCCCTGAGACAGGTTATTTTGCTAACTACTCAGTTACATTGAAAGATTTTGATCTCATCTGGACTCTCGGCAAAATTCCTGTCACCTGTGACCCTGCTGTTTCTATCGGTCAATTCAAGACGTCCACTGCCGGATTTGCACAATAAAGCTTATCGCCCATAGTAACCAGTACTAGTCAATTTGTTATCTTACCAAATTACACCGCCCATTTGTCGTTGTCTCATATTTTGGAACAGCCTCAAAAATGATTGCTTTGTGTGCATAATTATGAAAAATTATAATTTGGTAGCGCACACATGCTAAAGTGCTGCCAGATTTATGTAATTTAATTTGAATGAATTTTTTTTGCATTTAATTAATTGTTTTAAACCTGTGTTTTAAACTTGTGTAAATAGGCATCTTTTTTGTCATAAAATATTACTCGTATCCAGAGAGGACTCCATTGTGTACTGGTCAGCTAGTTCATCAATATAAAAAAGTACAGCCATGTCCGTTCTTGAGTTTAATTAAAAAAAGTACCCGCGTCTGAGATTCAGAATATACGAGACAGAAAATTTAATCGTTATTAAAGATAATTTTAATAATCAAGTTATTTTCATAAAATTTATATTATAAAATTAAAATCGTAAGTTTAATTTAATTCATTGTTAAAAAATTTTAGATTTTTTAGGTTATTATTATTATGTTCCAATCAACGCGAAACATTGTGAAATTTATGAAGAAAGATCAATTGAATTCATCAGTCAAAATGATTCGTGGTGAAAATAGCATATCGGAATACGAGTTACTTTGGGCGAATATCGTTAATAATGTTGTTTAATTTCTTGTATAAAATTAAATTTAATGTATTAATTTGTTAATATATATATTAAAAATTTAATATTAACAAACTTTTTTTCCCACTAAATTTATTTTCATTATGTTAAAATTATACTTAAATTTATTGGTATATAATGATATGAAAATTAAGAAAGAAAAATCGGTCAAGGATGAAAAGATAAGATTTTAATTTAAATTTGAGCTGCTCTGAGATTCAAAATAAATAATTAAATAATATACTAAATTTTAATCTTAAAATAAATGAGTAAAAAAAGGAAAAGTCAATGCATTAAACAACATTCAATAAAATCAAAACAGAAGGAACATGAAATGTAATTAAAAGAAAATGTTTCTAACTGAAGATTCCATTTTTACCGATCAACTTGAATATAAAAATACTGACGCTTAAGGGGAACCTAAAAATTGAATGTGGTTTAATTTTATAGATAAGGCATACTTTAGATATATTTATAGAAATAGGTACGTTTTATTTTGAGGGAATATTATGATGGGGTAATAAATAACAAAATTATGTTCTCAGAAAAATAATTTATTTGGTTGATTGTTATTTTATATAGAAGAATAGAAAATTAAAATTATACACAAGATGTACTGAGTTTATATCATATTTTAATGTGTAATAGAAATTGAGGGTACTTGTTCGTTATCGGGACCCCAGTAAATTTTTTCGTTTGATCCCATTCTTATTAGAATGAATATCGGTACTTGTTCATTCTTGTTAGACAGTACTTCAACTATTTTGATTAGAATGAATATCTTTAACTTGCCGAGCACCGAGGAGGCCGTTGCGTTTCTTCAAGAGAAGGGTAACTTGCCGGCCAATCAAATCTGTCTGAACGGTCACGCATTTTTTGGAAATATAACATCAAGTCTTGCAAGAAGGTCAACATGCGAAATGGAAACTGGTTCGCCGACACAGCCGTTCACTTCTTCTACGGTTGGGCCAAAGAACTTACTTCAATCAAGTGGTGCAACGAGGAGCTGATCATGGCTCAGGAGACTAAGGTTGATTGATACGCGTACATGAGAGGTTCCGTCGCCGAGCAGTTAAGCCAACGTCCACAACAGAAGATCGGAGATGAAGATACAATTGCGGAGATCGACGAGTCGATGTTCACCAAGTGCGAGAACAATGCAGGACGGGTGTTGCCTCAATAGTGGATCTTTGGAGGACTTTGTCGTGATACATGTGAGTGCTTCCTTGTTCAAGTTCCAGACCCAAGCGCGAAGACTCTGGTGAAAAGAGATCAAGAAGCACATCTAGAAGGGCATCACCATCTTCTCAGACAGTTGGCGCGCTTACAAGTCAAAGGAGCTGAAAAATGCCGTATTCGAGCACTTCAAGGTCAATCACAAGTACAACTTCATGAATTTGGACACCGGCACTCACACCCAGACCGTCGAAATTGTGTGGGGATCGGCCAAGTGGAGCAACCAGAAACACCGAGGCATCGCACGTCATCATTTGGAGTCGTAATTACCTGAGTTCATGTGGCGCAAGCATGTTGTCAGAGAGGATGTTTTCGAAGCTTTGTCTATGTTTAGATGGTAAATTTACTATTACTAAGAGAAACGTAAACTGGACATAAAATACCGTTTTGACTTGAGTGTATCTATAAGTATCTATAGTAAATTATATAAATTCCTATAATTACAATGGCCTTGCTAATTTGTGTCTAATGTTATTGTTAACATTGGAGACATATTGTCTGAATGATATTTTTTAAATTTAGTTTGACAAAAATGTTTTAAAAAAATGATACACCCAAAATGTCAAAAAACATATTCTACAATCAATCTGTATAGTCGTTCTTCAGCACATTCTAGAATATTATTTCTTTCTTTCATCATATTTTGTGCTCATTTATTATATGATACATAATGTCAAGCACAACCAGGTTTTGTTTTTTGCCCCAAATAAAAGAAAGCAATAATAATAATAATAATAATAATAATAATAATAATAATAATAATAATAATAATAATAATAATAATAATAATAATAATAATAATAATAATAATAATAATAATAATAATAATAATAATAATAATAATAATAATAATAATAATAATAATAATAATAATAATAATAATAATAATAATAAATAATAATAATAATGTCGAGTATAATTTAAAAATTTTTAATATGATAAAATATTTTATATTCATTTTGGATAGGAAAGGATAAATTCATATACATATTTGGACAAGTCTTCATTGTTTTAATTACTTATACAAATGCCAATTATACAAATAATAAAATTAAGATTAAATATTTAAATTAAATTTTCGTTTATGTTTTGCTAATTCATTGAGTATGTCCTCTACATTTATGTCAACTTCTTGGTGGATGTTCAACAATACCAACCCATTTAATCGATTTTCGTCCATTGTGAAGCGCAAATAGGTCTTTAGCTTTTTCAAAGTTGAAAATGATCTCTAATTTGTAGTTGTTGAAACAGACATTGTGGCGAAAATTCTTAATAATTTGTAAATATTTGGATAAAATTCTTTATCACATATTTTTTGCGTTGTACTTTTCCGTCTTACAATTTTCAGTGACCTTGGTCATCCAAAGTGTCATTTCTGATTCAACAATTGAACGATTTTGTTCCAATTCATTGAACTTGCACAATTTTATTAAATCTGTAAGGATATCTTCAAAAATTTTTGAATGTTTTTCAGGAAGTTTTAGGTATATTTTGATGTTGCAAACTCTTTCATTTAGTTGAAATAAAATTTGATCTACAATGGGAATAAATATGGTACGGCGATAATAGTCTTTTACTGTCTCTGCTGGAGTATTAGATCTGTAGAGTTGATTTTCAGTCGTTCGAAGTTTGTTTATGTCAAGATTTAATTTTGTTGTAAATTTTATTACGGTGTTGAAAATGTTTCTAAAATATTTTTCTGAATCAGCTCTTATTAAGTTTAATTTTTTAATAACTTGGTTTACGAATGTAAATGTCGAAAAATGATCTGTATCATTTTTTTGAAAAATTTTGCATAGAGGAAGGGTGTAAGAAAATAGTTTATCCAATATATGTAATGAAATAATAAATGTTGGTTGGGTAATTGAATTTAATAGCAAATGACGTCTCTCTCATTTCATTAACTAATTTCTTCTAAGCTACAGTACACTAGAATTAATAATTCCAACATCACCATAACTGCTTTATGTGCTGGGTCCTTCTAGTTGGACATAGTTGTTTTAATTTTGTCTTATTACTATCTGAATAATAATTGTTAATAATAACAAGAAGAACATTCTGTCGTTTTGGAGTATTAGAACAATTATAAATTTTCCTAATAATTGCTAATCTAGTTCTTATTTCTTTTAATTGGAGACTACTTCCTATTGCCAGATTTAAGCTGCGAGTTGAACAGTGAACAAACAAAGCTTTAGGATATAAGTTCGCAATAATAGCTTGTACGCCATTATATTTTCCCCTTAATGACGCAGCTCCATCATATCCTTCCCCAAAAAAATATTTTAAACTAATTCCCAAATTTTGTAATGTCTCTAAAATAGTATTTGCCAACGTTTGACATTTTGTATCAGTTACCGGTACAAATTGTAAGAAATGTCCACAACTGTTAGAATCAACAAAGCGTACATATAATTAAAATTGTATTTGAAGGATCGTAAGTTTCATCAGCCATTATACTAAAATATCAGGCTTCATAAACTTGATTTACAATTTTTTTTACAATTAGTTTATTGCAAACAATTATTATCTGATTTTGTATATTCCAACTTATATATGTGGTATTCTTACCACATTCTAGAAATTATTTTTAAATATGGATTGCCATATTCTATTTTTTATTCTATTTGAAGAATCTGGTTCACGCTCATCCCTGATGTGTTAGTGCCGCTCCCGTACCGTGCAAGCAGTGCTGCAGTACTAGATTCATCACTCGTCTGTCATAATTTTAATAAATAATTTAGATAATTTCACTCATTAAAATTGGGTAAACAATGAAATAAATTTAATGATTTTTATGGTAGTGGAGCCTCCTGTGCGCGCGCCTTTACAATACAATATGTTTGACATATAACATATCTGGCAATATTATCGCTTAGCTATTTTTACATATTCTTTTCGCGCAATAACGAAATAAATAGTTGGCATCACAATGATATAAATTCATATTAAAATTTTACCACAACTTTTATCTTTAATCGACAAAATAATATTTATATAATATTTTTATTTTGTAATTTTAAAATCAACTTTGCCTTATCGAATGATGAATAATTTGTAAAATTTCATCGAGTATTTTTTTAAACTTTCATTTATATTTGCAAATATAATATTTCAAAAATACATTTGTTTAAATAATAGCTTTAATCATTTTAGTTTATAATTTGGAAAATCAAATCATATATTGTAAAAAATAATAAGTTATGTCATTCAATATGAAGATATTATTATTCAGTTGATAAATTGGATGATAATTAGCAAGAAAAGGTTTAAGAACAAATGTGAAAAGAATAAAACTTTGAAAGTGAGAAATATTTGGAAGAATATCTGGAAATCAAATCACAAAAAATATCCAAAGTAGTCCATTTATTTCGTTAACATTATTTCTTTTGACTATAGAAACACCTCTAACCTATAGTTGAATGAATCTATATGTTAATCAAGCAACGATATCGGGGCATCAGGTTGTTTAAATTTTAATTATAAAGTCTGTAGTGCAAAGTTAAACTTCGGAAGTTATTTGGAAAAAAATAGAGTTAAAATAGCAAAATAAACCGAGAATTAATTAATGTATAGCTAGGTCTTCATATATAAAAAAAGATTTAATTGAACTACCATAATGATGTGGGATATAATTATCCTGAAAGGCATATTACCACATAAATTCGTATAAGGTAGTTTTAGATATGTTAATCATAAAATTATGGAGTTTAAATTAACAGAACAATTAATAAAATAAAAATTTAATGATTAGTGGTATATTTTATTATCAAAATTGTCATATCCCAATTACCAAAATGGCAATATACGACAAATGGTGTCAGAATATGTTAAATTTGACAAATAAATCCGTAATACATGCCGATTAAGAAAAAGGCATAAGTTAATATTTACTCCAAATACAATTATGTCGTAGTTTAAGATCCTTAAAAAATACGAAAATATAAAATATAAAAATAATAAAATATTCAAGCCATTTGCAAAATGATAAATAGGTACATATAGGAAAATACGATACTAGCGAGAGAAAAATTACAAGTGCTTTCAAAAATCAAATCACTGAAACATGTTAAAGCAAGAAATCAACTTCTAATCGGAAAAGGTGGGCTTTATATTTATGTAAAAGTTTAAATCTAAGCTGATTTCTTGATGGCATTATTATAACGACTATGCAACATTTTAGACTATTCATAATTAACATTACTTTATCAGAAATAGAAATATATAGATACAAGCGACTAAAAATGGTTCAGATATTCTCTTTTATTACCTATTCTACGACATGTCAGTGTTATAAGTAATTTTAACATTAATTAAATATTTTAAATTATTAAAAAATAGAAAAATAAAAAATGGAAAGTGAAAGAGATGATTCAGGCGAGAGCTTCACCAAAATTCAGGACTTTCCATATTAATTACTATAAATTATTTCAAGTATCTGATTGGGATACAGTAATCCAAACTGTATTTTAGATCCAACTGTATTTTGATATCTCTTATATTTACTAACAAAAAAACTTTATTTACATTATTGAGACAAAATTTTCTTATTGGTCTGACAGATGAATTTGTGTTTGTGCAAAAGAAAAGATATGCAAGTATATATTACCCGTTCATGCGATCAATGACCATTTATATAATTTCTACTAACGTAGATACGTCAGGAAATCACGAGATTTTTAAGATGGAATTTATGCCAAATAAATAGGGTTCCACAATATATTCGAGAACAGTCTAGATTTAATTTTAGTTGACAAGATACTATAAACTATTTCAGTCATTTGAAGCCTTAAAAATGTTATCTCTAGATTGAATTTTTATCGATTATGGTAATAAAATTAATTATTTGCTCTAAATTCCAAAATATCAACAGATTAATAATAATTAATAAACCAATTAGTTAAAATCAAATTGTTATTTATCGTTTAGAAAATGAGTGAAAAAAGGTCTTTTTATGAAATTTCAAATTTAGAACTATAGAAATAGTACCATTCCAACAGAAGCGTGACAATTACGAGTCTCTGAAAGTACAATTAAGAGATGAGAAGTGAGAAGCAAAGAGACATGCATGGGATTATCGTCCGCAAATCCCAAATTGATTTCAACTTTATTTGATGGGGTCATGAAAAATAGAAATAACGTATACATAGTATCATGTATATCTAATCAAATTTAAGCATTGAAAATTAAAAATTATGGTTAGTACACGCTTCGTGGAGATAGAGATTAACGCTAAGACAACGCACAATGCTTTAGCAGAAGCTACCAGATGATTTGGAAACTAAAGTTGACAACTTTTATAGATTCGTGATTAAATTACGAAAACGCCACAATTACGAACTTGGACAGATAAGCAACCAGAACAAAAACCGATGGCAATTGAAATTGTACAGTCCATACCAAAAGAAATAAATACTGTGTTATACCGGGTAGCTTGACCTCCCATTTTTAGCTACTTGGCCCCTTCAAAAATAGGATCTATCAGAAGTGATATTTATAGGTGTTGTTTCAACCAGTCAGAAGGGGATTGCCTCTGACTGGCAGTTGTTTGGCTTTTTTCTATCGCGTCTGTATGCGCGGTCTGGTTAGACCGATTATTGCTGGTGTGCGCACACAGCCGCGAGAAGTAGGTTTAATTGTTAATTTTTATATGATGAAAATGTTTTGTAGAAATTATTGAATTTGTGAATTTGTTGTTCTGGTGGAATTTTTGAGTTGTTTTACTTGATTAATTCGATTAATTTTGGTAGGGTTGTTTAAACTTCGAGATTTGGAACGTTTTTTAAAATTGAATTCTGGAAGTGAATTGTTGTAATACAATGAAATTGCGAATATGGGATACAGCAGAAGTTAAAAACACAAAGAGTCAAATGCCTCAGAGATCCGACATTAATCTTGTTTGTTTTTGAGTAAAAGATGCATGGGATAATATTCCACCTGAAATGATCCATATATCTTTTAGAAAATGTGGTATTAGCAATACTCAATGTGGAATAGAAGATGGTGCAATATTTGTAGATGTTGAAAATGAACAGGAGCTGGAAGATACTGATGATCCTCAGATAGAGGAACTAACATCTGATGAAAATATTAAAATTTTCGCTAGTGATGAATTAGGCACTGAATTTTAAAGATTTTAGGGTTGGACCTTTTTAATTAAATTTCTTATTAATTTTAATAATAACATTATGATATACAGATATTAGATGAGTGTATATCCATACGTCATAAATACATTATAGTCTGAATGTCAAATTGACGATAATATTTGGCAGGATTCACCAGGAATCGAATATAGGGTTTTAGGGCATATTTTGGACAATAACTTATAAACATCGAGTGGAAGGAAGAGATTCGCATTAACAGTCCAACAAATACCACCACTACTTTAGATTTACAAAATATTAATAAGTCTCTTAACCAAATGATACGACTGAATTACGTAATTTTGCAATATTATAATATTTGGAGGAATAACTTTTCCATCTGACTGTCTGTGTAATTTATGCCTTTGCGTCTGTGTGCGCGTTTATTATTAAAATTTCTTATTCTTGTATGTGTGCACACACAGGGTTATTTTTATTCGTTTGAAATTCGAATTTCGGAATTATGCTTCCACGGCGGTGTGCGCATGATTGTTAAGTTAATCTCTTCTCTCGCGTTAGTGAGCGCTTTAAATTATTTTTTTTATTAAATTAGAAATAATTAATTCAGAAATACTTGATTACGAATACAAGACCAAAATCAATTATTTAGATGATGCAAAATTCAAATTTATATTTTTTGGCAGCTGTATCATTAAAAATTTAAGAACCACAACAGTAAAATACCCTTGCTTACTACTACATCTTAAATGGCAATATCAAACGACGTGTTACGCATTTATTATGGATGCATAATTGGCTAAAATATTATTTAATTGATTTGACTTGTAATTCAGAAAAGTATTGCAAATATCTTAAAAATAATGAATTATATTCAAATATAGGTTAGATTTATTTTATTCAGTTCGCCAGTTGAACTGTAGATCCTCATTTGAATCATCTGTGCGATCCAGATCTACTCCAGTTGAATGTTTCTTCCTCAACAGTGGGGAATTTGATCTAGATCTGACATCATCAGTTCCTCGTCGCAGCTCCTGGTGGCCCACTGGGCGACGGCTTGATAACTCCAATCGAGGCGTCAAAAGGAGATCGTTCACTTAAAAAGAGGATGAGCCAGGTAATGATGATAAATCAACATCATTCGGCGTGCTGGGGGTGTGAGGTACTCGACCCCCTGAGGCTCTGTCCTTGTGAGCTTGCGAATAAATTTTCAAAAATGTTCTGGTCTTGATTATTATTTTTATCTTCGACGCTACCACAAGGATAACGTGCTTGTGGTAGGTCAGAGTTCATAACAGTTAATTCATTTAAGTTGTTCATTTTGATTTTTTGAATATTCTAATCCATTTAAAATAATCGAATTTAATTATTATTTAATTCTATTAATTTAGAATTATTATTAAATTCTTTTAATTCTTTTTTATTTGATTTTGAATTCTTCTTAATTGAATAATTTTCATTTATTGAGATTTTTTATTCATTAGAATTAATTTTTTAAAAAATTTTCTTCTCTAAATTCATTAATTCATTTTCCATCTTGATAAATAAGTTTTTAAATAATAATTCCATTCTTTTTTCAATCTTCATGAATAAATCTTCAAGAATGTTCTGGTCTTGATTATTATTTTTATCTTCGACGCTACCACAAGGATAACTTGCTTGTGGTAGGCCAGTGTTCATAGCAGTTAATTCATTTAAGTTGTTCATTTAGATTTTTTGAATATTCATTATATTAATAGATTTATTATTTAATATGGACTACTGTATAACAATTTCTTATACAGTGTGATTCATATTTAATGACCAACGTTTAAAACATAAAATTAATTAATTTTGGTGTCTTTAAACAACTTTTAACGAAAGTTATTAAAAACGCTTAGTTAACAAAATGTCGTTTAAAAAATTTTAGCTATTTCATGGATTGTTATCATCGAAAATCTACAAAGCCAATGCCGGCTCAAAAATAAATTGTTCGGCGGCGTAAAAAACTTGTAAACTCAGGTTAATGCTTTTTGTTCTTGCTCTTTGTTTATTTATGCTGTGTTATCAGTTTTTTAAATTTGTATAATATAAAAAATATAATATTAAATATATAAAATATAATATTAAATATATGTACTAGTATCGTACAATATAATATTAAATATTTGGAACTGGAAAGTTGTAAAAAAAATTTGGTAAGTTATTATTAGTTTTCAAATTAAAATATTTTAAATTTCTTATTACCCATAGAAAATGTTGAAGAAAAGACAATTATCATCAGTGTGGGATTATTTGGAGAAAATCGTAAAAGAAAAAAACACAATGACAGAAATGTCAATCTAAAATAACAAATGCAAATGTATTGACGGAAGCAATGATAAATCACCTGAAACTTGTTCATAAAATTATTCTAAGTGAAACAGTTGAAAAAGAACACTCCGCGCCTAAAATTCAAAGAGCTTCATCTTAAATATCAAACTATGTTAAGCGAGACAGTTTGGAAGATATAGTATCGAGGCTGGCAGGAATTGATAATATTTCTATACGTGTTATAACGAATTCTGTATTTATTCGCGAATCAATTTCTAGTCGGGGGCATTCTTTGCCAACCTGCGAAACTATTGTTATGAAATTAATACATCGTAATCTTGAAATAAAGAAAAGCTAGGTGATTAAAGTTACTGGACATAAAATACTTGGCAATAAATACAGTATCACCAGTGATGAATGGACAAGCTTAAGAAGACGTATATACCTGAACATAAATCTCCATGGAGAAAAAAACGTATGAGTAAATCTTGGGCTTGTTTCAATTTCAGGATTTTGTAATGTAGATTGTTGAGATGAAATGTAGATGAAATGGTGGATAAAGTAAAAAATCATTTGCTTCAATTTAAAATAAATTTTGAAAGTGATATTGTATGCACTACTCATGATGGTGCTCTAATGATGTTAAAGTACTGGAGAACTTGCCCAGCTGAAATGATTATATGTTTAAACCACAGTATACACCTAGGCATTTATGATAATTTGTATAAACAACACGAACTTGTTGATAATCGTGAAACTGAACCTGAACTATTAAGTGAAGATGAAGACCTGCTTGATGATTATGAAGACGTTTTTCAGTATGGGCCCGGTATCGACACCTATGTTGACGAAAATATAACTATTTAAAACACTTGAAGCTAGTGCTGAAAATTGTGTGCTTTTTTAGATATTCTCCAATACGCAACAGCATCCTGCAAAATCACGTTAAAATCGAATCCCAACGTGATTATAAACTAATCCTAGGATATTAAGGTTCGATGTAACTCAATTTCACTCATGACTGAAAGATTTTTCAAGTTGAAAACGCAAATTTTAAAGCTATAAATGATTTGAATGCTCATTATTTGATAGATGAAGTTGACTTTGAACTATTAAAAAATATCAATCTTTCTCTACAGCCCATAAAACTAGTAGTGGAAGCATTAAGTCGAAGACGCAAATATTTTTGGTGCTGAAGGTATTTTATCCTTTTTGAAAAACAAAATGGAAACACTCAATTCAGAAATAAGTCGCGATTTGTTGAAGTCAATTGAAAATCGAATTGTATCGAGAAAAATGATAATATTACTGCTTTACTAAAATTTCCTGTTAGCCCAACTTCAACAAATGGTCCAACAAAATCCACTCTTAGTTTTGCTTCAGCTTTTATGAAGAGACTTTTCCCTAAAAGAATTTTTCTGAGGCTGAAGAAGTTCTGTGTGAAGAATCTGCAGTCATAGTTGAATCAGAAATAGAATTGGCTGCAGAAATAAAATCATACATTTCAAAATCGTCTAACATTTAAGAGGTAGGAATATCAAATGATAACATCACATTAAAACAAGAATTCAACATCTTCAAGAAAACTTCTATCAGAACAAAAAATCTTGAATTGCTTTATATGTCATTGAAAACAGCGAAGCCGACTTCAACAGATTCCAAGAGAACTTTTTCGGTTTCTGGAAACTTCTGCACGAAGATCAGATCTCGTCTCTCTTGTGCATCCCTTAATGCTTTGATATTTCTAAAATATTATTATTTAAATGAAAAAATGCAGTAAATATAATTTTAGTTATGTATATACTTTAAATTTTTTATGTACTTAAATTATATTTATAAGAAATGAAAGTAATTTTGGTGAAGTTCCATATTAAACAATATTTTTTATTTTTATAAAGTTATCCGGTATCCGCCGGATAAATCCAAAATGTCTATCCGATAACCGCGGTTTCAGGAAATCCAGATATTTGGAAATTTTTTGAATTTTCTAAGGGATTTTGTATGAAATTATTTATATTATGTACTATCTTTTGTAAAATATGTTGCAAAGCATTTCAACAGAAATTGAAGTGATATGAGCTTTTGAATTTAATCTAGCGGAAATGATAGCTTTGAAAAAATAAATATAGTTGATTATCAAAAGGAAAAGCCCTCAATATATCATGTAATAAAGAAAAGCTCAATTATGAAATGTGACACAAAATTAAATAACAGTTTTAAGTTTTAGCAAATTTGTCATTAACCTTTGTAAAGTAACAATAAATTTTCCTTAAAGACTAATTTCTTCATATAACAATATTTCGTTATAGAAAACAACAAAATACTGTAAATCTAAAGTTTCAAATATAATAATCGAAGGCAAAACAAGAAAAGGCATAAACCTGGAATAAAGTTAATAATAAAACTTTTATATAAACCCAAAAGAAATGTAACTACTTTGGTGCAATTTTATAAAATATAATAAATTTTATATATATTTTTTAATAACTGTAAATTTGTCACTTGAAAATTCGTGAATATCAAAAACATCAATATATTTACTTATTTATAGTCTTCAAGCTCTTTTTAATAAATACAATGGGAAAAAAATCAGTGGTGAAATTGGAAAAAAAAGGTTCTTATAAAAAAAACTACAAAGAATTTTTAATTTTCATTATTTTTAATGGTTCTTTGCAGTTTCCCCGAAGCAAATCATCATAATTTAATTGAATGCCTTGATTCGAAGTATTTTTTAAAATACTCGATAGATGTAAAACAGCATGGAGTTTTTTTGTTTTTCGATAAACATATACTCACGAACTTGTCAAGTACATACGCGCTTTAAATTTTTTATATATGAATTTCTATATATTCTATATTCAATTTGATTCAATGTTTATTTACAAACATGATTTTTTAAACTTTGTTTTAATTTATGAATCAAGACAATATTGACAATCAAAATCAAAATGGTATATTTTTCTTTTGGCCGGGTTACAAGTAGACTGAAAACATATCCGTTACGCTATTTCTAGCGTAACCCAGAATATAATGGATTTGACTTAATACTCGTTGAATGATCAGTGTTGGTGATTTATTAAATGGGTAAAGTTATGGAGTCGATATCCGCTAAGAGACGGCCTGTTTTAAATTAATAGGTCGGATGATCTGTCAGCAATTCGTAAAACATTCCCTTTTACACTTAGTAGATAGGTCGCCAATATATTGTGATTGTACATTCACTGCTATCATTGAGTTCTTATTTAGATTTTTAAAATATCATAAAATTTTCTAACTATTGCCTAACTGGTCTTGCCCTTCGTGATTCTGTCTGATAGACATCTACTGTTATATAACCAAAGTCACAGATGCTATGACCGAACCAAAAGCCTGGCACGGCTTTCAGATATCTCACAATGCCCCAAAAAGAGTGAGTTATGTATGACTCATATGGTCCCCAACGTGTGAATGAATCTGAAGTTGCCGAAGACAATTTTGAAAACATAAATGATATCTTAATGTAAATCTTTTTATTGCAATTAAAGTTCAAATGCGAGCTGTATCGATGTAAAAATATATTAAAAGAAAGTCATCTGAAGAAATCGTTAATGGAGATGAAAATAGTGAAACAACACATGCCAATGTAAAAATATCGATGTAAAAAATTGAAATTACTTAATAAAAGGTTTTAAAATGCAAATCTACTTTGTTCTGATTATTTTTAGGACAGGTAACTAAACAATAAATTTCTTTTGAAGTCCTTACTTAACAGATAAAATCTCTAATCCTCCTATGTCATTTTGTAACGTTGTGGAATTATAAGTTAATTATAATTAGCTACTGACAATTAAAAGTACTATAACTTCTAAAATATTAAAAATGAAGAGTTGATTTAAAAACATTTTTGTACTCCAGAAAAGGAAATCTATATATAATAACTATTTCCTGGAAGCTTAATTAAAATTGGAAGTTATGGAAGAACTACCAATTCTATTTCAAGATTAAGTTATTTTGCATCAACCAATATCAATAGGCAGAAATCTTGTTTTATAAGTAGTTATATCACACCAAAAGATTATATTTATTATTATTGAGCTCTATTTAATCGAATAAAGGCGATAAATGTATCGATGTTTCGACCAGTCAAGTGGAGGAATGGCTTTTCCATCTGACTGTTTGTATGATCTATACCTTCACGTCTTTGTGCGCACACGAACGCGGACCATGTTTTAATTGATTTCTTTGGGATTTTATTATTTTGGAATTGAAATTGTTATTTTTTGTTTGAATATTCAAAAATGGAAATTTATGGATAGTTTTTCAAAATTATAATTGATACTTGATGTAGTTAAAATTTGGATTCATATTCTAATTGTATTTGATTTAGCAACCCTAGATCATTTTTTTAATTAATTAATTTGCTTTTGAATTTAAAAAATCAGAATCGAAAAAAATATTCATGTTTTGGTTATTTTTCTTTAACGTGGTTGTTTAAATATTCTCGTGTTTCGAAGTGAATTTGTAAATTTAAGTTGTTTTAAAAAATTATTGGTGATTTTTCTATTTGTCGGATTTGGCAATTTTAATTTTGCATAGTTAAATTGATTGGCATAGAAAACATTTTAAGCGAGCTGACAATAATGGAAAGTTAAAGTCATATATCTCGAGAATCCTGGGAATTTGAGATAATGATTGAACCATTGATGTAAATTTTTAGTAAATTCTCCAAATATTTTCTAAGGGCACCATTTAACATCAACATTTTGGCAATTAAGATCATGAGTCCCTTTCAAATAATAATTCTTAATTTAATAAATAAGGTGCCCGGACAATAGAGTTAAGGATCATTGTCACTTATTAGGTCACTCGGTGCTGCTTGTAGAAATTGTAATTTTTCTCGTTGAATTCAGAAACAGTTATCTGTTGTATTTCACAATTTGAGAAGATATGATATCCATCATTTTTTGAAGTAATGTCTGAATAATTTTCCTTCGTGGAAATTAAATATTATTCCGACTACTACTGTAATATTTATCTCCCTTATCGCGTATTTGCCTGTTCTTTTATTAACAGCATGCAGTTTGTTAATTCATCTCTTGCAAAACTTGTTAAGACTCTTTCCCATCTGCCTTTAATTTCTTCCGCTTTTGACGGCACAATTTTTAGACCCAAGGGCATCTTTTGAGATCGCATTTGAGAGTGAGAAGTGTTAATAAGACACATTGCATGTTTGAATTAATTCTAATGAGTTTGGCCAACTTGTATATTAGAATTAATTCGAATCACGAAAGAGGATAAAATTAAATGATGATCCGGATCATATAAAACTGCAGAGGATAGTGGTAAAAAAATTTAAAAACCCCTATTAGCAACGGAATTAAAAATGAGATTACTGCCGATACTTAAAAGAAATTATGAAGAAAGAGAAGTTTGTGAGGAAAGGCGGTAATCGAGGAGCAATATTTGATGAAGTGGATAACAAATAATGGCGGATGGGAGAATTTGATACAAAAGGCAGAGGGCCAAAAAACAGAGGCGGTAAGGAAAAGAGGAAAATTGGCATTTCCATCGTTGATGATGTCTGTTATCACGTTATTGGGAATAATAAACACTACGAACTCATTGGTGACTGTTCCCAAACTGAAATATAATGTTATTATCTCCAAATGAAATACAATAAGAAATGAGACTGTGGAAGTTTTCAAATGGACAAAATTGGTATAATGTAGAATAAATGCCATGAGCAATTGGGAGGCTTCGTCAACAAAAAGGCTACTCTGCAAAATAAAAAAATGATCAGAAATTTGGAATTCTAGTGGAAACTACTTAATATTTTGAAATCTGGTTAGAATAAAAAATTAATTCATCGGGAGTCGGTGTTTTTTACGATAAACTTCTTAAATAATATGACATTCATATGAGACTAGTGATGTTCACAATTAAAAGCAAAATTCCCAAAAAACTATTAAATTTGTGATAAAACAAATAAAATTAGATATTTAATTTTGATAAAACTTTCAACTTACTTCAGCTTATTATAGAATATCTTTCAATAATATATATTCTAAAACAAACATAATAAATTCAACAATCTTAACTTAATAATTTTACTTTTTAAAAAAAAATAGAAAAAAAAAGAAAAAAAAATTTTAAATTAGAAAATCAGTAAATAAAATAATTTTAATTTCAATACACTAGTGACTAGACAAATCGATAATATTTAACAAATATTAATTAAAATTTGAATATATTTTTATTGAATATACAAACAAACGTTTATTAATGTGATTATCGATCAATTTAATCTTTTAGTGAAACAGTCATATTATTTTTTGGAAGATAAATTCATTGTGTTTGTGACGCGTGTGTGTATTTGTGTATGAAAAGCGTATGTATATTAATATATATATATAGAGCAGTGGTACGCAAACTTTTTACCTCCCGGCACAAAATAGAAAAAATGTATCTTTTATATAGAATTTTTTTAATAAAATGAAATTACATGTATATATTTTATTTAATGGGATGAGTGCGCTTGTTTTTTGTCGCAAATAAATTTTATACGTGGTTTGATTTTTGTTAAAGTAACTCGCAGCTCATCATCCAACATTAGCATTCGCTCTCTCGTTTTAGATTTAATCTCTGTGAGTGCAGGGAATCCGAATTCGCACAGATATGAGGATCCAAACGGCAGCAGAGATTTGATGGCTTTTAAACTTAAATCAGGATATTGACTTTTTACGAAAATCCAAAATTCTGGCAAGTCCTTCTCAGCAAGCGCAGCTTTCAATATCATAGTATTAAAAATTTCAAAGAAAAATAGCAAGCCTACTATGGAAAATTTAAAACAAATTTGAATTTTCCATAAAAAATTCAATTAAATAACGGTCACTTTTATCAATTATTGTTACTTCTTGACAGTGTTTTGTTTTTATTAAATAACTACAAAAAAATATTTTAACTTCTTTTTTTTATTATATAACTAAAAAAAATATTTTCGTACTAAATATTTTCGCATTAGCGGCACATTTTAAATTCTTTTAGGGCACACTAATATGCCGCGGCACATAGTTTGCGTACCACTGTATATATAGAGGTCTATATATAGAGGTATGAAAGTGTTGGGTTTTTAATGCAAGTCGGTACTACGGTCTGACTCCTTTGTGTTCTTTTCCAAATAAATAAACAAATAACCCAACACAAAATCTTTATTGACACTGATGCAGTTACACTTTTACACTTGTATTAGTTTACTCACACTTGATACAATCAGGTTTTGTCTGCACTTTTCAATTGCCAACAAATCTCACGCAGGGGTAGATCTTCCAATGGGAGATATCCCTTTCTGGTACGTTCGATTTTTTTTTAAATGGTTTACTTTCGACTAACTTTAATATTTCCTTTTTCACTCTCGTCAACTTCTGTTTTCTTTTCTTCGACCAACTGGCATTTTGTTTTCTTGTCAGTTGCTTTTATACTCGCTTGTTAATTGACTTTATTTTTGCCAATTATTTTTGGTTTTATTTCCCCCGGGCTTCCTCTTGGAGGTCTAATTTAATTGAAGGGAATTTGCTCATTTCCTTTGACGGCGCTTTTTATCCGGCTAAATTAATTGCCTTCCCGAAATTGGATTTCTCAATTCGCTCGGGTTTTCCATTGTATCGGGTTTCCCATTAGCTCGGGTTCTCCATTAGCTCGGGTTTCCCATTAGCTCGGGTTTTCCATTAGTTAATTAATTTTTAATTAATTTTTGTTTTTTGTAATTTATTCCTTTTAGGGACCCCCCATTGATTTTATTTTATTATAGCTGAACTCGTCTCATTATTTAGCATCCGCCCATACCAGTTTCCCCCAGAAAATATTCATTTTTAAAATTTTGATTTTTTAATTAATATTTTGTACTTTAAATTTTTATTTTGAATTTGGTGTTTTTATCAATTTTCACCTCATTTTTGTGCCTCTCTTGTTGAACCCCAACATATCTCCCCCCTTTAATTTAGATTCGACCTCGAATCTGCATGTATATAATAAGTCTAATTTACCATACAGTAATAACAATAATAATCATAATAATAACAATAATAAAAATGGATTGCTATCTACCTATTTTAGCTATTGCCTTTGCCAATGATTTTAAATCTGAGATTTTTCCTTATTCGACTCCCCCCATCATCCTCACACTACTTAATATAAATAATAATGTTAATACTAATAACAATAATAATGACGATAATAATACTACCGATAATAATAACAATAATTCCTACCGATAACAATAATAACGATAATAACAATAATAACAATAATTATTATATCTAATTATTATATCTAATTATTATATTATGATTTTTTTTGAATAATAATAATAATAATAATAATAATAATAATAATAATAATAATAATAATAATAATAATAATAATAATAATAATAATAATAATAACGACAATAATAATACTAATAATAATAATAATAACAACAACAATACTAATAACAATATTCATAATAATAATTAATAATAATAATAATAATAATAATAATAATAACAATAATAATAATAATAATAACAACAATAATAATAATTATTATTATTATATCAATTTTTCTTTTTCTTGCAATTTTGTAAATCTCGAACTCATTTTACTAATGAGCAACTAATTTAATTGCAGTTGAGGGCAATCAATTAAATATTATCAAATTATTGTTCGAATTGAGTTATTTCTCCTTTCAATTCGATAATTCCTTTCTCAATTTCATATTTGCATTACCCACTGATTCTATCCAATTGCAGAAATTATTGATATGGTCAATCAAATTGAATTTTTTTTACATATCTACAATTTGGACAACTAATTCAAGGGTAATTTAATTTTGTTTGGCAAAATAGATTTATTTCTTTCTTCTTTCAGTTCTTACACGAGATAAGGAGAAAGCCAATCAGAAGCCACCGAACGCACCGAAGCCGCGGAAATCCTCGGTACGACTCGTAGTTTGATTTGAATGGTTGGTGAATAATTTATTAATAGGTAAGGGATTTTATTTATTTCTTCATATTTTTAACCATTTTCTGATATTAGCATAGGTGCTACTAAATTTGGATTCGTAATTGCCATCGCCATCCGATTTCGGAGAATCTCTTTATTCAACTTACAATCGTTCAGAATCATTTCTCTATATACATTTTCCATGATGTTTTGACTAAAATGAAACAAATAATCAATTTTATTATTAAAATAATGAGTAAGTTTAATGTCATCTCTGTGAATTTTAATTTTTGCTTCTTCCACAACATTTCTAGACACGTAGACACCTTTATAATTTGTTACATATACCATTCGACCACATTTATTTGTGATTTCCTTTTTTATAAATCGCATTCCATCTGCTGGTAACGTAGACATTAAAACTGTTCCCATTTGCTTTGTCCATACTAGGGTTGATTTAATGGTATTATTTGGTCTATAATTCATATTGAAATTATCTGGTTTATCTCTAAACTGTTCTCCTACTAGCTCTTTAAAGTTCATAGTTTTTAAGTGCACTAAATTACAATTATTTGTTTCTACATTATAAACAAGAATCGATTCCCCTGTTTGACAATGTGTTTGTTTCATATTACAGAATGGATGAGTTTGTAATTTTCCCGTATCATCATCGAAAGCTCCTTCGAACTCTCTCAACTCCGTGAGATACTCTTCTAGCACCACTGTTTGCTGAATAATTTTACCGTTCATTTTATATGGTTCACCTTCACAGTCGCCATTTGCTTTCATAGCTCCCTTTACAATTATTGTTTCTCGTATTCTATGGTTCAATTTTGCCTTTAAACGAATTTCTGGACTTATTTTTAATTCTCCTGTTTGAAATGCTGCTAGACAGTTTTCTGGAAGCACCTCGACTGGCCTAGGTATCGCATGCATTTTTATGAGTGACGTATGGCTCCATTTACCACAATAAAATACAAATGTTGTATGTTTGACAATACACTCTCTCACTTGAGTTCTTCGCAGATCAGACTCTTGATACACATAATATTTTACGTCATTTTCTATTTTTAAACTGCTCGGATACGCACCTGGGCATTCCGACATATCTACTACCGAATAAACTTTTCCCATTTCAGTTTGGGAACAATCGTACGCAACTAAAGATGATGTCTGTGTAATTATTGCACAAAACGTAATCGCCATAAACATCGCCCATGGAAATATCATAGTTTTTCTTAGTTCTGTCTTAACTCTTTCATTTACTCGTCTTTGGGGTGGACTCATTTCTTGCTTCTCATTTTTCTTTTCTGTTAGAGATGAACACAGTGTTTTCCAACCACCTTTTTCGTTTACCCAGCTCATTAAATATTCGTTTACTAGCCGGGCAGCGATGTCTATCAAATTTTCTAACTTATCTGACCTTGCGAACGTATGCGTTCCAATTTCTAAAACAACATAAGTTAAAGCTATTATTATAACTTCCTTATTAATTTCATTTTTTGCCAAATTTTCAATTACTGATCTCTCACAGAATGTATTCTCTTCGCCAAATTTCTGCATCACTTCAGGAAGCCTATTCTTCATCTCTTTGACTATTTCTTTCAATTCATCATCTACCTCTATTTCTACGTCGAACATTGGATATACTGCTTTAACGAGATGTTTCAACATTTTCTTAGTTTCGTCGACGTCCTGTTCTAGCCTCACTAAATATTTCTTTATTTCATATAAAGTTCTAACTTTCTTATTTTTGATTTCACCATTTATTTCGCCTTCAGGTACAAGTGGCTCCCCTTGTACGTCTGGTTCTGTGGACTGATCTTTGTTATCAGGAGCTTTTTGCTCATTATCACTAACGATTTCATCAATTTCTTTATTTCCCTTAACTCTTTCATCTTGTTCCTCTGTGTCAGGCTTGTTAGACTCAATATTTGCTTCTAAACTCACTCCCTTTACTACGACTATATGGTTCACTAAATATCCCACTCGTCCATCTCGGATCAAATATCCGTTTTCATCCAGCTCTTGTGGTACACACCCACAATCATATAGGTATTCATCATCGTCAAGTTCTTCACCTTTGTACATTACTATAATAATTCCATCTTTTCCCAGCGTTTCAGCCGCTCTCTTCCGCAATTTTCGGACCTTTGCACACCAATGCTCATCTACATATTCCGTTTTGCCATATCCCTCATAATCTAATGCTATTAAAAATGGCTTTAACTCTACTCTTGCCTTTCTGAGCTCCTTACCCAATCTTTGCAATAAACTTCTTAATAACTTGGCATATCTGGTTTTCACATGTAAATATGGTCGTATGACATTCACTAATTTTAGTTTATCGTTTTCCTCCATTTCTAATTTCTCAATAATCTGTAACTTCTCATTGATTTCATCTTCATCTCCAATATATATCGCATCATTTAATTCCTCTAATATCTCCCTTGAATTCCTTTTGTATATTATTTTACTACTCATTATTTCATCACTAGTAATTACATTTTCCATTTTTAATTCATTTGTACTCCCTGGTATAAATCCACAATCTACCAAAAATTCGTCATTTTCTAACAATCTCTCATTAAATCTCAACTCTATCATGCATCCTTCCTTTTTTTCTTTTAATTTATTCTTTAAATCATTTACACAATCATTTGCCTCACAACGACAACATAATACACTTTTATCAATCCCATTTACTACTTCCACAAAGATGGAATCTAACCCTGTTTTCTCTCTCAAAGCTTTTTCGAATATTTTCATTAATTCTTTAATTTCTTCTTTATACTTTGGATTCATATTATAGTAGTTAACGCACAAGCTAATTACACTTTTTATCTTTCTCATGCTCAAAGATATTTGACTTAATTCTCTCAACGATTTGATCACTTTAGCCGACTCTATTTCATTATTTCCAATTAGTTTTTCGATTCTGGTCATTATCATTGTTGCTTTTTCACTTTCTAAATCATCTTTTATAACTCTCCTTTTCGACTCTTTTTCATTCAATTCCTCTTGCGACTCATACATCATGTGATTATTGTAGTCCTCTTCTGATTCAAACTTTGACATCAATCGATCCAAACGTCGACCCATTTCTCTCACTTCGCTTTCAATTCTTTCATTAAAATTATCTGGCTGAATAAAAGCTACATTATCCATCTGCGGTTTGTCACTCTGAAACCTAATCGATTTCTTTAATATGGGCCTTTGGAATTTATCCATATTTCTTGGACATGATCTAGCCATGTGTCCATAACTTCTGCATGAATGGCATTGAATTTGTCCTTGTAGATTTACTTTATCTCTCTGCGGTGATGGTGAAGTTGATATTGATCTTGACCTGGCAAAACAATTTCGTGACACATGCCCTTTTCTTCCGCAATTAAAGCATTGTAAGTTATCATTAGTTCTCTGCTCATTAATGTTCGCTTTAGTGAAACTTTTCGCACCATTTCCTTTTAACCAATCAGGCCACATTTGCTTTGGACTCCGTTGTACATTATTTTTGGACCAGCATTGATTGCTGTCATGTCCCATTCTTTGGCAATTATCACACTGAATCGGAATTGGGCTTCTCTGTACTCTATTTTTAAACCAGCATTGGTTAACATGGTGTCCAATCCTTTGACAATGACTACATTGGATAGGACCTTCTTTTCCATCAATTTGAATATCTGTTGATTTGTTCGACTGAAATTTTGATCTAAATTTTGGTGATGGACTACTTGTTTGTTGAAAACGATTGTTTCTAATTGGGGTTACTGATCTTTCGCTTGCGCCTGAGATGACTGCAAACGACTCTGATTTTGACTGTGTGCTTTTAAATTTAGCTCAATTTTCATTGCCTTTTTGATCAATTCATCAAAGTCATTAAAATCAACATAGCATAAAGCCTTTTTAATTTCTTTCTTTACTCCTGACAAGAATTGATCCTGCAATAATTCTTTTACCTGCTTTGCCATCTCGGCCTGTTCTGGTTTCACTTCGAACGCTTTCTCTGCAAGAGTTGATAAATGATAAGCAAACTCACTTACCGATTCCTCTGGCTTTTGTACGCGGTTATAGAATTTCTGTCGCATTATCCGTTTGATATCCCCTCCGATTAATTTCGTAGCTAAAGCGTCTTTCAACTTGGTCCAGTCATTTGCTACTATTCTTTTATCAGTTTGTTGCCACGCTTCTCTGGCTGCTCCTTTTAGGTATAGCGGTAATCTTTGCACCATTATCGATTGGCTCCATCCATAGGCCGTAGCATACATATAGTAATCTGCCATAAAATCGACAAATTCCAGCGGATCTCCACCGTACTGATCCACAGGTAGTTTTTGGCAACTCGCATAATCATTGCCTTCCCTGGCATTCCCCACAGAAACTGTGGACACCGGTGTTTCATCATTATTATTTGTATTATTAACTTGTCTTTGGGTACTCATTATATTCTCTAGTTTTTGGCTTCTCAATTTATAAAATGATCGGGTCAACACAGGCTTTACTCGTCTAAAATTTAAAGTATTACAATTACAAAATTTACCTTTAGTTTTAATTTTGACTTTTCAACAATCAATCGTTACAAATTTTCCCACTTTGCTTCAATAATAAATTCACCACTTTAATAATTCTCGAATATTGTTCACCACTTTCAAATAAACGTTTCACCTCAATATTTATTTATTTAATTATTATTATCTTTTTCCAAATTTTTCCGATACTTTACTAGTCTCAACAAATTTTCACCGACCTTTTTATTTCTCGGTATCACTCAAATATTATCACAATTTCAACAAATCTTCACCGACTTTTGATCACGTCGGTATTATTCGATATTATAGCCAAATACTTTCACAATTTCAACAAATCTTCACCGACTTTTGATCACGTCGGGCTCACCAAATATGTTGGGTTTTTAATGCAAGTCGGTACTACGGTCTGACTCCTTTGTGTTCTTTTCCAAATAAATAAATAAACAAATAACCCAACACAAAATCTTTATTGACACTGATGCAGTTACACTTTTACACTTGTATTAGTTTACTCACACTTGATACAATCAGGTTTTGTCTGCACTTTTCAATTGCCAACAAATCTCACGCAGGGGTAGATCTTCCAACGGGAGATATCCCTTTCTGGTACGTTCGATTTTTTTTTTAAATGGTTTACTTTCGACTAACTTTAATATTTCCTTTTTCACTCTCGTCAACTTCTGTTTTCTTTTCTTCGACCAACTGGCATTTTGTTTTCTTGTCAGTTGCTTTTATACTCGCTTGTTAATTGACTTTATTTTTGCCAATTATTTTTGGTTTTATTTCCCCCGGGCTTCCTCTTGGAGGTCTAATTTAATTGAAGGGAATTTGCTCATTTCCTTTGACGGCGCTTTTTATCCGGCTAAATTAATTGCCTTCCCGAAATTGGATTTCTCAATTCGCTCGGGTTTTCCATTGTATCGGGTTTCCCATTAGCTCGGGTTCTTTATTAGCTCGGGTTTCCCATTAGCTCGGGTTTTCCATTAGTTAATTNATTAGCTCGGGTTTCCCATTAGCTCGGGTTTTCCATTAGTTAATTAATTTTTTAATTAATTTTTGTTTTTTGTAATTTATTCCTTTTAGGGACCCCCCATTGATTTTATTTTATTATAGCTGAACTCGTCTCATTATTTAGCATCCGCCCATACCAGTTTCCCCCAGAAAATATTCATTTTTAAAATTTTGATTTTTTAATTAATATTTTGTACTTTAAATTTTTATTTTGAATTTGGTGTTTTTATCAATTTTCACCTCATTTTTGTGCCTCTCTTGTTGAACCCCAACAAAAGCCAAAACATATATTTCGAGGACGAAAAAAATTTTTTAAATGGGGAGATATGTTGAGTTCAGTAAATTTAAATAAAATGTAGGTTGAATGAAAAAGATAAATAAAAGCGTGGCCATGCACAGAATTGATAATATATAAAAGCATGATGGAAACAGTATTACGAAATGACAAAGCAGTTGTGAAAGGCAACAATCCGGAAATCCGAAAAACTAAATAAATTGTAAATTTATCGAAATTGAATCGGGAAAGATTATATAGATATAGATTAGCTAATGGTCAACAAGATTGAGATTAGGGATTTATCAGAAAATGGTTAGAAAGGGTTGAAAAGCATTCGATTGTGTTAAAACAGAAAATTGTTAATTAATTAATTAATTGCCTAATAGAAAACCCGAGCCAAAGGAGAACCCGAGAGATGAAGGAAACCGAGCTCGATTAACATGAAAAGTAAACAAAATGAGAATCTCAGAAGGCCATTATCATGACAGCATGATTAATGGAGACAAACAAAGATTAGGACTATTGCAAAGGAGTAGCAAAGGGGCCAATTAATCATGATATGGTTCAAACAACGTTCAAACCATTTCAGATAGGAGCGATCCGGTCAAAAACCAATTAATTTTAGTATACAGGGTTATTAATAATTATAAAGAATTTATTAATAATTATAAAGAAAAATCATAAAGAACCCATGAGTCCTGAACACAAAAATGCATTTACGAATATCCTCGGCTTAGAAGAACAATTAAATAATCCCGGGAAAAGAAGAACAGGTATCACAAAAAAACTCTTGAACTTTTGAAGGATATGAAGTCTGAAGGTGACGACGTCGCAAAAATGGCGAGAGTGTTGAAGATTTCGAATAAGTCTGTATATAAATTGTTAACTAAAATTGAACAGGCTGACGATGAAGATTTTATAAAAAATATTCAGTTCAAGAAACCTGGAAGAGCAGCCCTTGACATTACAGAAAAAGTTCTTAAGGTTGGGGAATGCATTCAACACGATAATTCCTTTAACCAAACAGGGATTGCTAATTTTTTAGAAACTGAGAATATTAATATAAGCCAACCCACTGTTTCCCTATTTGAAAAAACTTAATTTAACGAGGAAAAGACTTAAGAAAAGGCCAATTAAAGTAGAATCTCCTGAATTGATTACACAAAGAAAAATATTTGCTTTGAAATTCAGAAATATAAGAAATAATGCCATTTTATATCTGGATAAGACCGGGTTTAATTTTCATATGGTCCCCAATTATGGATATTCCCCAATATTTTTCCCCAGCTGCAATAACTGTTCCAACAGAGGAAGAAATATTAGTTTATTGTGGATAATTTCAAACGAAAAAATTTTGCATTTTAAATTAGCGAAGGTCCGTATAAATTTTTAAAATTTAGGCTATTTTTCTCCTGATAAGGTCATTCTAATGGATAATGTAAAGTTTAACAAGACACGAGAGGTTGCTAAGTGGTTTGATAACAATAAGGTTTTGTTTATTGTTTATCATTGGAGGCTTCTTAAACTTTCGGTGTGAAGGTTGTTAAAATTCATCAAGTAATTAAATTAAAACAAGCACCTATATTTAAAGCATATAAACAAAACACATAATTAAGAGCAGAATCAACCGATGAGTTATATAACTTAAACAAGTCTCTATAACTCATTGGTTGATTCTGCTCTTAATTATGTGTTTTGTTTTAGGCTCACATTTATTTTTTAATAGAGAAAAATATTTATTAGTGAAGTTGAGTTTTCTCATTATTTGGTTTGGAAATATAGCCCACTCTTCTCATGTCTACTGAGCCGAATAAATTGCAGAATCATTTATTACATCGGAAAGCTGGGGATTCAGCTGCATGTAAAGTATGTAAAAAATATATAAAATGCTCTGGCGGAAGCAGTGGTTTGCATAATCACCTTATCAGGAAACATTCTAAGAAAAGAAGCCTCAAGATAATGAAAAGATATTAAAATATTAGCTCCTCTAATATCAATTACACAATTTCCGCTACAAATTATACTGATTATTTTGATTATTTATTTCCATGTGTTTTATCACGGCTGGTAGGAGGAAATTGCTTATTATTCAAAAAGATTTGTACTTCATACGATCTCCTGTAATTGTTTAAATCCAAAGGATATGATAGCTCAAAATTTCAAGACAATAAAAAAATTGCGTTGCAGTATGCTGCCAAAATCTGGTAACAGAACGTTACAGAATTATTAGAAATAAAATAACTCGTAGTGAAATATTCAAAGTGGCTTTCAATGAATGGGCGTCTCTCAAAAATCGAGAATATATGAGAATACACATTCGTATGATAATTTATTACGTATTTTCAAAATAAACTTCAAGAATTTAGTATTACGATAAAAAATATAATTTCCATTACGACGAATCTGGCTGCCGCAATGAAAAATGTAGAAGAATTTAGGAACGTAAATCATTATCTATGTTAAGTCCACACCATTCAGTTATCCGTAATCAAGGTGATGTATAAAAGATCTCTTTCGGATAATATTTCCTTCGAAAATCAAGTGGTGTAAGTGAGTTGGAACATAGTGAAGTAAAAAATATTGAAATTTTTGATGTTATCGACTACGTACTTTTCTATTCAGCACGAAATATATAAGTGCAAAAATAACAAAAATTCGGAAAATTATTTTGCGTTGTCTGGTTCCAACTTAATGTGATGACCACAATGGAACCTAAAAATGTATATGTTTTGACTTATTTTGATATTATAAAATTCATTTTTTATCTATCTATTATTTTGAACTGTCGTTTCTACACTTATTAAATTTAGATATGAAATTGTGTTCAAAAAAAAATTTATGTTCAGCTAGTTTATTTTATTTATCTAATAAGAATTTGTGAATTTTTAAAAAAAGAAAATAATGATACTTCCGTGTTATCTTACCCCCAAAAATTAAATTATAAAATACAATTAAAATAACAATATAAAAAATGAGAGAATACATTATTGATGACGTTAGTGAACACTATTGAACATGAATTTATTAAGGCTATCTGTGATATATGTGATTATGTGAGTTTCTGTGGCGCAAACGTGTTCTAAGCAACAGTGCCGATGTGTTCGACACTATTCTCAACGACATTGTGGTTTTCTGGCCACCTGGATGACCATTTACAAACTCTTTACAAACATTTGCTGAGTTTGTAACTGTGATTTAGAAAATAAATATAATAATTATATGGGTTCTTTTTTAATTTAATTTTTGGGGGTAAGATAACACGGAAGTACCAAAATAATGATTGTTTTTGTTAATAGAATATATTTACAATACTATTCCAGGGTTGCTTCGAAGTGACCACTAACACAGACTTAGTCCTGAGAGACTTTTGATAAAATCACCCATTCCATAACTCTCATTGACAAAGCCTGGCAGGAAATTTCCAATAGAGCAATGAACTCTGCTTGAATTCGATGTAAACTTCCATATTCGAATCAAGATAACAACTTTATGATTAGTCTTACAGTTATATAAGATTGGTTTGATTTATTTGATGAACAAATAAACCCATATCTCACCTTGTACACAAAAAAGAACCAAGAAAAACAAAGCAAATTACATATGATTATACCTAATGAAAATTACGACAGTTGTTTCCCTTTTCGCAGGGTACCTTGTGAAACAAAAAATAATAAAAAAACTATTTTGCCTCACTAATTTCAGTTAATGATTAAATCTGCCATAATAACCAATGTCAATCACCCATTATGCATTGCAATCTAAATATTGATGTTTTTGATTTACAGTTATTTTCACATATAATTAGGAAATCATTATGAATTATGCTTATGAATTCCTCAAATTTTTCTGGTGTTATTAAAATTAATATTTATCTTTTATATCTCAACATCAATCAATAATATTGTATATTGTTTATCAAAATTTGCCATCAGTTACTAATACATCCATCCCCTACTTAACACGATGATCTAGCAGGATTTATTTTCTGTGTTTAGCGATGGCTGAGTTCATAAAATTTAATTTAATTTAAAAGATTAGTAATTAAACAATTAAAATTGCTAGTATTTGAAAATAAAATTAGACTTAATAAAACTTAAATATAATTAATTTTACCTGTAATCCCAGTTGTGAATCATTATTAACCCCACAACCATAAACATGCCAACCAATCGTACTTTTACCGCTAAACAAAGTAAATCCATATCCAGTTGCGACTTTTCTGATCGAGATTTGTGGGAAATTAACTAATGTATTAAAATAGTAAAGTGGATAAACACGGCGAGCAATATGTAAATTTTTTATTCGTTCATCTATCATAAAATTGTAAATAGAATAATTGAATTAAAAATAAATTACTATTGATCAACCTTTCAATGCCTAAAGCACCTGTAGACGCTAGACCTAAAACTCCCAAATAGGTATTTTTCGGTGGATTACGCGAATAATCATAAATTTCTGTATTCTTAATAAAATCCTTGGTTGCCCTTTTGACAGCATATGATCGAATTTGATTAAGAACAATTTTAGAAAAAAGTCTTGTCATTTTAACATATAACAATCTAATTTAAGCTTTAAGTATAAGAATTACAAAATTACGTCATAAAGAATTTTAAACTTTTGAAATGAATGCCTTATCAGATTAATAAAACACGTTTCTTTTATATGTATAATATATATAATATAAATTTCAAAAAAAAAATTTTATGATTGCAATACATGATTTTAAGTGTATAATAAATAAAATAAGAATTTATTAAAAAAGAGAGCTTGAAGACTATAAATCAGTAATATATCGATATTTTTTAATACTCACGAATTTTCGGCACTACCTTTTCCAAGTGAATTATTTATTAATTATATAATAATAACGTTCATTATTTAAAATAGAAGGGCCGTTCCATTATTAATTTTTAAATGAATAAATCGGTTGATAAATGTCATACTTTAATTCAGGGGACGGCAACCTACGGGCATGCACCCGCCGAAGCACCAATATAATTTTAGAAAAAATAAACAAACATAGAGCGTGAGCGTACCGAAACGTGGGTGGTGACAAAAATGCGTGCTAACAGAAGCATAGTAAATAGCTATTTTACTGCACAAGTATAATCCCACCGACTACGACGTTCGCTTAATATTTGTAACATTTTGTTTCCAGTTTGCCAGTTCGCTATTTTATGTGCATTTTGTATATATGAACGTTCATATTGAAAACTATACCTAATTAATTTGCAATCTAACAGCGTATATAAAATAATTTTGATGAAAATAATTTAATTGCATTTTATTCAAATCTACAAGAAAATAAATTTCCCAATATAAGGAATTTTGCAAAGTCAATGATTTGTATCTTTTCAAGCATTTGTGAACAAAATTTCAATAATGAATTTCATAAAATCAAAAAAAGGATCTCAGTATCTCAAACAGAACCGAACTTAACAGAAAATATTCAAGAACAAAAGGTACATTGAATTTTAATAATAGAATAAACTGAAAACTTTGCTATTTTCATATTTTCTCTATACATATGTAATTAAAATTTTTTTTCTTGTTAAGAGTTGCAAAATTTTTGTTCTCTGACATTATTGTTATTATATGATGTTAAAAATAATATATTTTTCCTATATTTATTTTTAATAATACTTATACTCGTTTATGGTATGAAAGCGCTTTTGAAGATACATTTGAATGTAAGGCCCACATAAAAAATTTATTTTAAAAATGACCCATCATCCGAAAATGGTTGCCGACCCCTGCTTTAATTAATTAATTCTATTGATGTAAATTTTTTATGTTATTCTTTAAACATCCATAAGTTTTAGAGGAACCCAACTTTATCATCCAAAACGAAAACGAGCATATTACAAAAAAAGAACTGATTCGACATTTTGTGAGGCTTATAAATTAGAGAGAATTATTAAACCTCGCCCTGGGAAAAGGATTCAATAGAACAAAGATGTTAATATGTTGGTCGCTTAGGGTGTGTCATTTTATTTTTAAATGTGTTAGGGATAATTATATATGTTAAATCGATTCGTTCTTAAGTGCCTTCATGATTATTGTACTTTAGACTATCTGTGTACCCATGGCGACTTCCCATAAAATTTGTGCAGGGATCTGCCTGTATTTCTAATTCTACCCTATTTGAGATCCTAGCCATTAGTAGATTCTATAAGATTACCGAAACTGTTCCTTGTCTTCCTATAACCGATTTTAGTTACTCTCGCTACTCCTAACTCAATAATATTCATAAAAATAACGGTGACGGACCCGTCCTATGCTATCTGGATTTAAAAAAGGCTCCAAACTGTCCAAAATGAATCTATGTTCTCCTATTGATCCTACCTATACTCTATAAAGCGATGTGCCAAACTGGTCAACCATCTGTTGTCCATCAGTCTTTTGGCCGATGGTTTACAAACGTATCCCAATCTGAGGGTATCCATAAATCATAAAATTATTCATGAAATCAAATTAAATAACATTCAAGTAAATTACAAATGTTGAGGTCTCACTTTTTAAAACCCTAATTTACTGGTTCTTATATAATTATTTGAATAAAAATAAGTCTGTTTAATAAAGTTTTATTAATAAATAAAATTCACCTTTTAATTACAAACTTTATCTTTTAAGTCTTCCAGAAATTCACTATTTTCGATGCGTGTTATATATTGTTATTATGTATATCGTGCGTGTTATATTATGATTGCAGACTCAATATGTTAGACTTTCTGTACTGTCTTATTATGAAATCTTTTAGAGATTGCCTCTTCAAGATTCAGGAATAATTCAAGAAATTTTGGGTGAATATACTGAATTTTGGTGTGGTATATATACTATTTTTAAGTAACAGTAAAATAAAATATTTTAATTTCCAGCATATACGCACGGAATATTATATTCATTTTTATATTATATTATGATTATATTATGTTATATTATGATTGCAGACTCAATATGTTAGACTTTCTGTACTGTCTTATTTTGAAATCTCTTAGAGATTGCCTCTTCAAGATTCAGGAATAATTCAAGAAATTTTGGGTGAATATACTGAATTTTGGTGTGGTATATATACTATTTTTAAGTAACAGTAAAATAAAATATTTTAATTTCCAGCATATACACACGGAATATTATATTCATTTTTATATTATATTTATTATATCCTGCTATTCTTATAGCAGATGTTATTATTTATTTTATATCTTTTATTAATATTAATTTTAAAATATATTAATTTCCGGCTTGTACGCACGGAATATATAATTTTCTAATATTGTTAAAACATAATTAAATATATTTTTGTATAATATACATTGTACTTTAAATAATTTGTCTTGACTATAATAATTAATATTTTATAATATAATAATTTTATTCAATTCCCTTTTTATTATAACGTTAAGTGTGTTGATAAAATTTAATCAATAACATATTCACAATACAAAATAAATAACCAATGAATAAAAATTAATCAATACATAATAAATTATCAGTAAAGATAAATCAAATGCAGTTAATAGTTAGTAAATGATAAGGATAAAGAATAAATGTAAAAATATATACATATACAATAAATTGTTTTTTGGATTGTATTGGATTGGATTGAACTGTTTGGGAATTGGATTGATAGGTATGGTGAAGCTTTAGAGATATGGAGAAGTTTTGTCTAATTCCGCTCTTCGGCGAACACATTAACCCTATATTTGTTTGGCCCATTCTGTAATACTTATCTAGGGTAAATGTAGTGATGGGCCTGCCCTCATCATCTAACACAAATATTACTGAAAATTCAAAAACAAAATAAACAATAAAACGATTGACAAAATACAACAAAAATGACTCAACTAAATTAAATTAAAAGCTTTATCAAATCATTAACACATTACATTAATTTATGCCATACATAAAATTACAATTTACATAAAATTACCAAAATCCAATTTAACTTACCGTGATGGCATGAACCGAAAACTGAGACCGCCTAGAATTGTTTACACAATGATAAGTAGATTTCTAGTTAAAACTAGATGTTTGACTGAATTTTCAATCAGTATTTATACTGATTTTGACTGTGCATGCATTCTCTGCCACTAGATTCAATCAGAATGCGAGAAATTTTGATTTACTTTTGCATGCATGCATAAGTGTGTGTAATTATTTATTTTTAATTTAATTAGTTTAATTAATCAAAATTTTTTAATTTTTTTTAATTTTTACGATTTAGTTTATAAATTTTATAATTTAAATTATTTTAGTTTTATTTTAGTCTTTATTGATTTAAACAATTTAGTTTAAGTGACCAACAAATCTTATTCATATAATTCATTTCTATTGAACTTTATATTTTTGGATCTATCTGTATAAATTATTTGAAGAAGGTCTTATTTATTTGTAATTAGGAACAAAAATAATTTTTAATTATATAAATAAAAAAAATAATAATATTTTAAATGCATAAATGAAATAAAATAAATATGTTACTTTGTAATAATAAAAACATCAAATTATTCATATTGTAAATTGTTAATATAAGATAAAAAAATTTTTTTTACATTATTACAACCGAGTAAAGTGTCCTGTGAAACGTTAATTTATTTCATTTTTTAAAATAATATAAAAAATCAATTCAAATAATAAGGAAGCATTTTGGAACAAACAAAAAATAAGATATTAAACTTAAATTTTAAAATTGTCTAATTAATAAAGTATTTTAAAATAATATTTTTATTAACTATTTTGCAAATTAACACTAATTTATAAAGTCGAAATAGTAATTTATAATTAGTTATTAATGTTGCTAATTTTATTTGGTTATAATTTATTTATATTGTTTAAATAATATTTCATTTAAAATCTAAATGATGCATAAAATGGATAATTTAAATATTTCAGATTATTATGTCTCTTTAGAATTTCTATCTGGATTTCCTGATAATAATATCAATAAATGGATAGAGAGTGGAAATTCAGAAAAAGTTAAATTTTTTTGAATTTATAATATTAAATTTTTATTAGATTAAGAGTAAATTATCAAAACTATACCAGTATGGTGGATCATTCTCATCCAATCACTATCAAGTTACAAGTACGGCACCAGTTCAGATGCCATTTTTATACAAAAAGAATGAAAAATATTTTATTGAGTTCACAGATACCAGGCTTATTCATTTTTTTCCAATGCTAAATGATAATATCCCAAATGTCCCAGAAGTATTAGACGAACCATTTAGTGATAATCTTGATAAGATATTTGATAAAATCATAAATTTTGAAGACACTAGTAAACCTAATAATAAAAGAAAGTCACCCGAAGAAATCGTTAATGAAGATGAAAAGAGTGAAACAACACCACCCAATAAAAAGATTAAAATTGATGTAAATAACAAACCAGAAAATATCTTGAAGGTTGATCTAGATAGTCAGCAACCAGAAATCACTGGTTCCATTTTAATTAACGAATCAAAAACAAAAGTAAAAAAGAAAAGTACAAAACTCAATGAATGTATTTCAAATGGTGATAATAGTACTGCAATAATAATTAAACCAGAAGATGAAAAAACGAAATCAGAAATCCATTTTATTGTACCGGAAATTCCACAAATAAACCAAACCATCACAGATTCCAGTACGAAAAAGAAAAAATCTAAAAAGAAGAAAAAGCACAGTGAGACTGAAATGAACACTAATACCGAATCGATTGGCATAAATTATATCGATCGGTCAATATCGAATGGAATTTCCCTTCTTACAGGTCCAGATCAATTGGCGGTGATCCAGATCGATAATCACAAGAAAAAGAAGAATAAAAAGTCCTCAAGTCAGCCGGAAATCATTGCGAAACCCGAAATGAATCTCGAATCACAAGAACCAATCAAATCGCAGGAAATTCCGACGAAAGCAAAGAAACATAAAAAGAAAAAGAAATCTAAAATCGATGAAACTGTCGAAAGACCTGAAGGAGTCCATTGATTATCGCTTATTTATTCTTGTGTAATTGTGAATATATATATTACGCCTTTATTTGATACTGAGTTGTTCATATTAATGTTCCGATTGTTACCCTCACTTATTTATTGTAATGATTCATGTGAATGATTATTTAATTTATTTATTCATATTGAGAAGATGGCACTATTCATATTGTTATTCCTCGGTTATTTGCTGCTATGCTCCATGTGAATAATTTTTGTACAAATGTGAACGTCTTGATTTGATCATATTGGTGGAGGGTGACACACGGCTTCCCTCAATTACTGCAATTAGTGTATATTTATTCTTGTACATTTGTGAATATACTGTTACCCATTTATTTGATCATGTTGGTGGAGGGTGACACTGCTCCCTCATCCGCTCACTTATTAACTCTAATAATACATGAACGCTTATTATTTATTCTGTACTCGCTTATTTACTGTAATGATTCATGTGAATATTTATTCTTTTATATTTGGATATATTGTTTGCCATTCCTTGTTGCTAAATTTAGTTATCTATTGCAATGATGGTCATACTTTTTCGGACTGCGACCCCCTTTAAATAAAAAAATTATTCAACTCTAAAAAATCAATAAGTAAAATTTTTAATAAATGTACTTATATAAATATTTTTTATTAGACATTTCAAATTGATAAAACCAATTTTTTTCGACCCCTCTCTGAAGTTTTTTGCGGCCCACACTTTGAGCACCGCTGATCTATGGGTTTATTTATTCATTTGCCACTGATTTGTTTGTATTGTAGTATGGTAGTATGTTCTCATGTATCCCCTCTCCCGAGTTTTTGATTATGTTGAAATAGTATATATATTATATTGGAAAATTTTTTGTTATTAATATATTTTTTAAACAACTTAAGAATAAAGTTAAATCTTCTAATAATGTTTATAGAAAAGATACAGTTATGTTATTATATTATGAAAGTCTAATAGATAAATTTGTTAGAACGAAAACGAGAAAAGTTCCGATTTTGTTTGTTTTTAATATTCCGAAAAGAAATTGGTTTTTTATATTATTATAATCAGGCTCGCCGACAGGGGGTGCAAATGCCAAGGAACCCGGGTTCGATATGTTATGTATTTAAATATAATATTTTTGACATTTAAGTTGATTTAACTACAATTAGTTTAACCCTTTCCAGCCCAAATTTTTTCAAAACAAAAAAAAATATATGCAGTAAGTAGGTACCAAAACTACTTATTTTATCATAAAAATATTTTACTTCATTTTTTTTGTTGCCAACTGTTAAAAACATATCTTACTATAGTTCTCACTAGTTACTGCCAACCGTTTTGGTAGTAGAGAGAAAAAACTGAGTTTTTAACTAATGATTCCATTTGGAATCACTGGGCTGGAAAGGGTTAAAGTTCAAGCGTCTGAATTCAATCAGAATAAATTGAACAAACATCAACAAGTAGTTAAATCATTATTCAAAAATAAGGTTTTGAGTTTTTTAATGCTGGAATTAAAAACTGTTACTAACCATGATTACTGAAACAGTGCGTATCAATTGTGTACTACACCCCCATGGGCCAAGTTTGATTGTCTTCTCCCAATTACAGAAATGTTGCCATTCCTTAAATCAGAATCCAGCTATCTCACTAAACCATTCAATCATTACTAGCGACGGGCGGTGTGTACAAAGTTCAGGGACGTAATCAGTGCAAGCTAGTGACTTGCGCTTACTAGGAATTTCTCGTTCAAGTGGAATAATTTCAATCTAGTATTCTTGACACGATAGTGATTCAGCAGGTTACCCGGCAATTTATAGCTAGGAATTAAACTCGTTGTTACTGCTATTGTAGCGCGCGTGTGGACCCGGACATCTAAGGGCATCACAGACCTGTTATTGCTCAATTTCAATTAGCTAAACTCTATTTATTCCTCAAAGAAGTCAGCATTTGCGTTAGAACACAAATGTACCATTTAGCAGGTTAAAGTCTCGTTCGTTAACAGAATTAACTAGACAAATCGCTCCACCAACTAATAACGGCCATGCACCACCACCCACCAAATCAAGAAAGGGCTATCAATATGTTAATCCTCACAATGTCCGGACCGGGTGAGATTTCCCGTAGTGAGCCAAATTAAGCCGCAGGCTCCATTCCTGGTTAATTCCCATTAATTCCTTTAAGTTTCAGCTTTGCAACCATACTTCCCCCGGAACCCATTGACTTAGGTTTCCCAGTGACTTCTCACAAGGAGATTTGAATTACCGCGAACTGTCAGTTGGCATAGTTTTTGGTCAGAACTAAGACGGTATCTGATCGTCTTCGATCCTCTGACTTTCGTTCTTGATTAATGAAAACATTCTTGGCAAATTACTATGTGACCATTTAACAGAACTGTTACATAGCTACAATATACATTGAACAGTCAAAATCAATAGCTTTTTAACACTATCAACTTTCTCGACTCTCAATAATTTGCCGGCGAATGCTAATATACATAGTCCGGCGAAAAAAACGCATTTTCAGGGAATTTGGGCTTGAAAATATTTCTACATTTATTTCGAATATGTATATAAAAATTATATTACAAATATTTACATATACAAATACCTACATTTTTTGGGGGGTTTTGTCGATTCTCAAATGTCGGAAGTTGCTTTTGAGGACCAAATTTTACGATGACAAGTCGACTCCTGATGCTATTTTCAGTAGTGCAATGTATAGATGGAATTTAAAGTTAAGTATAATGGCATTTTAAAGTTTCGAAAAATATTATAGGAAAAAAATTCTTAAAATTTCTTAAATAATTTTTTCCAAGGAAAACTGTCTTGAAAATATTTCTACATATATTTCCTATATGTCGTTCAAAATTTTAATACAAATATCCGTATAATTTTGGTGTATTTTGTTGAATCTAAAATCTCGGAAGTTGCTTTTTGGGACTAAATTTTACGATGGGAAGCCGACTCCTGACGCAATTTTCAGTAGTGCAATGTATAAATGGAATTTAAAGACAAATATATATCCAGTTTAAAAAATTCAAAAATATCAACGAGCTGCTTCATACACATGTCCAGATAACATAATTATTCTGATTGGTACTTATGTGCCGTTGATCACTGCGGCACATCTGTGTCTTCAAAATTTTTATTGATTTGTGTAGTGGTTGGATAACAAATCTTTTCGGGTTCATATTATTGTTAGGATTTATTACATATTTCGCGAATTATAAGCATATGGAATATCTTTGAAAATACGGAACCATTTCAACAGTTTCGCTCAATTGGAGAGATTTTGGGAATTTACATGTTCATGAATTCCAATGCCAGATTCTACACTACTTGGCTGAATTACTTCTGAAATAGATTTAATTTGCGGAACTAAATTTGACTGTGTCTTTCCCATGTAAAATTGTGGTGAGTGCGAACGATAATGGATGAAGATGTTGGTCTATGAGAGCCAACACTAAAACTATTAGGAGCCGAATACTGAATAATTACATGGCATCGAATTTGCTTTACTCATCTGAGATTGATTAATAGAGCCTGATTAATAAGAAGAACTATTAGCTGATTGCATGAATTTTGATTGACTATTGGAATGAGATAGAGTAGACTAAGATGTTCCAACTAATGTGCAATTATAGGTGATATTTTATTGGCCATAATTGTGTTATAATTGATTCTTATTCGCTATTAATCGCCCATTTAGGCTACGTTACTTTTTGTATATAATATTTATATAGATTTTGTTAAGGCCGTGTAACGGCTAACTACAGTAACCTTAGCGGTATCAGTTATAATAATTGGTTTAAATATCATACAGATTATTATACGAATTATTAATTATAAAATATATTTTATAAATATTAAGTTATTAACAAAACAAATAATGTTGTAAAGTTTATGAAGGTTTATTTTCTTCATTTGAGTACGAATAAAATTTATTGTATGAGGAATTATTATTCATTATTGATATTACCATAGTAATTGGTATTGTTATTAATATTATTTATTTATTATTATTATTATTATTATTATTATTATTATTATTATTATTATTATTATTATTATTATTATTATTATTATTATTATTATTATTATTATTATTATTATTATTATTATTATTATTATTATTATTATTATTATTATTATTATTATTATTATTATTATTATTATTATTATTATTAGTATTATTATTAGTTGTATTAGTAAAACATAGTGATAATGGTGACATTATTTTATTTGTCTTAACTTTTATGATATAATATCTTTGGAATGTTTTCTTGTTTTTTCTCGGTATCATTATTGTTATTTCATTGTCATTATGATGATTAACATCGTTATTGTTTTTATATTATTGTTGGGGTTCAACAGGAAAGGCACAAAAATGAGGTGAAAATCGATAAAACACCAAATTCAAAATAAAAATTAAAAGTACAAAATATTAATTAAACATCAAAAAATTTTAAAAATGAATATCTTCCGGGGGAAACTGGTATGGGCGGATTCTAAATAATGAGACGAGTTCAACTATAATAAAGTAAAATCAATGGGGGGTCCCTAGAAGGAATAAATTACAAAAAAAAATAATTAACTAATGGAGAACCCGAGCGATTTGAGAGAATCTGAATTACCCGTCAAATTAGGAAAGGCAATTAAATTAACCGAATAAAAGTAAATTGAAGCTAGCCGTCAAAGAAAAAAGGGCAATTTCCTTAAAGCGAATTAGAATTACAAGAGGAAGCTCGGGGGAACGTGAGATCCAGACTAATTTGTGAAAATAAAATCAATTACCAAGTGGGTATAAATGCAACTGGCAAAAACACAAAATTGCCAGTTGGTCGAAGAAAAAGAAAACAAGAAGTTCAGTGAGAGCGATCAGAAAACGTTAAAGTTAGTAACAAATAAATAATTTAAATCGAACGTACCAGAAAGGGACAACTCCCGTTGAAAGATTTATCCCTGCGTGAGATTGATAGTCTATTGAAAAGTGCAGACCAAAAAGGGTTGTATCAAGTGTGGTTGAATTAATAAAAAGTGTAACTATATCGGTCTTAAATAAAGATTTTGTGTTGGGTCGTTTATTTATTTTGAAAAGAACACAAAGGAGTCAGACAGTAACACCGACTTACATTAAATACTCAACAATATCAAAGTAAGCTTGAATAATATATAAGTAAGATAAGTAAGAAGGGGTTAAAATATTAAAATAACTAGTATATTTAATACAGCAATAGACTCCAATAATTCTGGAAAGGGATATAATTATTTCATATTACGGGGTAAAAATAAAACATAAAGGAACGAAACAACTAAATCTGAAAATTTTAACCTAATTCGAGGACGAATTTTTTTAAAGGGGAGATATGTTGAGGATACTTAAATAACAAATTTATAAATAAATAAACAAAACTACTTCGTGGAAGATAGTGATGACAAACGGGACGATCTATGGGAACTCGGCAAAGAAAACTGAAGTAAAAAGAAATGAAAAATGAGAAAGATAAATCAAATAAAAGTAAACAAACAAGAAATTAAAACAAAGATCATTGTTAATTAAAAAGTACAAACGAAGGAGGAATTTCAAATTGCAGAAAAACAAAAATATGGGGAGAGCCGTATCTTGACAGCTTGTCATAGATATCGAAATGGCAGGAAAGGTCGGCACAACACGAAAAGTAAAATACAGGGCATGTCTCGACAGCTGTCAGAGGGTAGATACAGAAAAGGGTAGACACAGAAGTTAGAGTTAGACAAAAGAGAGTTGGAAAAAGGGAAAATTAACAAGATAATTAAAAGGAGCAATTAAAGGAAGAATGAAAGCGAGTAAGAAGGAACAGAGTAAACACAGAGTGACAGAAGAGAACGGTTGATAATAAATAATTCGAGTGAGAGTGTGACGAGAATCTTTTGTAAAATTGATTAGAAAAAGAAAGTGGAGTGAATAAATTTGTGGTCAAAGCAAATAGAACAATCCATCATCGTATTCTGTAATTGAGTGATTGGCGGCTAGTGATTATTGTTGTGGTTACAGAAAAGGCTATTCTTCACGTAGTGTCGCAATAAGCTCTGTGTGATTAAATTGGTTTAGTAATTTGGTTGTAATTGGAATTTGGACGATTTAGTGTGAATATTAATAAAGCTTATCGTGTGCAAGATTGTTAATTTGTGAATGAATAAAACAAGCTTTGGAGTCACAGTAAAAATCATTTCAATCATTTGTTATTTCAAATATTACTAGATCTACGGGTAATACTTTTAAAAAGTAACTTTTTAGAAGAAAGTATTACTTTATTAAATGAAAAACTTAATTAATAAGCAAATGATAAGAGGAATAATTGAACAATAAATAAAATTGAATATACAAGTTTTATTATTACTAAATATTCACAAATAAGTAGATTGACTGAACACAGTTTTATTGACACACCTTAATCTTTATTAAATAAAACTTACACAGTTAATGTTGCAAATACTGACAATCAATGCTTCATATATATAGCATTTTAGCAATATTAAAATATGATGATGTTACTAATAATATTAATAGTAATCATAAAACAGATCATATACTTATAACCTACCTAACCTTGTTTATGTTCCTGTCGATCTACACATACGCTCCAATTTCGTAGTTTTCTGGCGGTTTAATAAAATTGGCCATCGTAATTGCCATGTTAGTGTTATGCTTTTAGTATTTATAACATCCATAATTAAATACTAATATTTATTAAATTGAAAAACAATCCAATTTGTTTTCAATATTTAAACAAATCTTCACGAGAATTTTCATTCAACGTCGAGTAATGTGAGCATAAGGAATTTGTATACCGCATCAATACCACATCAATCCACAATTAGTATTTAATAAAATTGGCCATCGTGGTTGCCATGTTAGTGTTATGCTTTTAGTATTTATAACATCCATAATTATATACTAATTTTTATTAAATTGAAAAACAATCCAATTTGTTTTCAATATTTAAACAAATCTTCACGAGGATTTTTATTCAACATCGAGTAATGTAAGCATAAGGAATTTGTATACCGCATCAATCCACAAAGTAAATTCATTTAACATTAATTTAATTTATTTAATTATTTCATTTAATTAATTTAATTATATTCCCATATTCAATTTTATCTTTAAATTTTTGATACAAGAATTCGTACAAGTTTGCGACATGTAATTATGTAGCTGGTACCAATTATAAACAAATGGTTTAAATAGCTTAATGAATTTATTAAATAAATATTAATTCAAAATAGTGTTTTGTTTTAATCACTAAAAGCCTCATCACATCCAAATGAAAGTCAATTTAGAAAGCAAATGGGATAGTTAGTGAGTATGAGATAAAAGTAAAATCCAATTTGCCTACAGTCAATTACTATCAAATGAAATCATATGAAAACAATTCATGAAATATCCCAAAACAAAGTCGACAAGATTATTCCAAATCGCTGTCATACAAAGTGCAATCTGACAGATAGTCATGATCTATCGAATAAAACGAGTCCGATAATTCGGTTCGCTTTTCATTGGTCAACTGAAATTATTTCAACAGATAAAAAAAATAATTAAAACAAATAAAAAATTTAACCTTGGATTCTCGATCAACGAAATTTCTCAATTGATTGCAAAATGTGTCGAGACCCGAATAAATTTGATCGGTTGCAAAATTCATTTGATTGATAAACTTATCACTGTCAAAATCCAATTTAGATTCAAACAAAATTATTTGTAATTTGGATATGTTTTTCTTCAAAAAATCTAAACTGCCGGCTAAATCGAAGGCTAAACTATTGCTTGGTGTTACCTTGAATGTTGACAGCGAGTTATCGAGTAGTCTCGAATTATTAAAAATTTCTTCCATTAATTGAATAATATTTGGCTGAATTCTAACAATATATTAAATAATATATTTTAAATATTTATATTTTAAAGTTTTAGATGTTTTAACTGTTATGAGTGATTTCTGGATTTATGAATTTAATAATAATAATAATAATAATAATAATAATAATAATAATAATAATAATAATAATAATAATAATAATAATAATAATAATAATAATAATAATAATAATAATAATAATAATAATAATAATAATAATAATAATAATAATAATAATAAAGTATAAAATGATGATTGCTTGGTAGCAGCATTTATTATTTAAAACAATAAAATGATAATTTAAGCCTTTTGCTGCAAATAATGTATTTAATGAAAGAATTTTCGACTATACGATAGTCCTTGTCAATCTCCTGGAATTTAGCAATGTTCTTCTTCAAAATACCCTTCAATCTTTCTTTTATTTCCTTTCTCTTAATTCTCATTGGTTGTAAATATAATGAATTGTTTTACTAAAAACTTTTAAAATTTTTTTATAATTTTTACATTTAAAATTTCAAAATGACACAAACTAAAATTTTTAAATTTTTTACAGCTTCTATAATTAGCTTCTAGAAGCCTAATAAAATACTTGAAAATATTTTAAATAAAGCCTCCAATAACTACTTATATATGCTATTTAAATATTTCAATAAATGTGTCAATTTTGATTTTCAAACCCTATTTTTTAAAATTTTTTTTCTATATTATTCTAATTATTACTTTTTAATTTATTCTTATTTTTTTAATTTCTTTGTATATTGTCAGTTATTCTCAAAGTCAATGACAACAAATCAAATTCATGATTTCATTGATTTCTTCTTTAGTGTTGATCTTTGGCTGTCTGTTTATTATGAGAATTGCTTCTTTGATTCTGACATTTTTCTTTTGGATGTTTCCATTAGCTATGATTTCTATTGAAATATTTTNTATTATTATTCAGTTCATGTTAATCAAGCATGAAATAAATAAGTATAAAAAAATTCATCAAAGTAAATAAATGAAAAAAATGTTCCATTTCATTGAAATTAGAATTTAATATGAAATTTCTTATATTTTTTGATCATTTTGAAATATTGATAAAAGTTAAAATTTGATTTTTTATAAAACTTTTAATGAAGAAATTGACATTTTATAACTCTATTGACATTTATTACTGACATCATTAAATTATTATAAATATAAAATATCAAAAATTTTTATTTCAATAAAAGATTTATAATTTAGTAAAACATTTTAAAATAATTTAAATTTTTTAAAATTATTTTAATTGATTTAATGTTTTTTTTATAATTTCAATTATAATTGGAAAAACCAGAATGAAAGTTATAAGATTAATTATATTTCACTCATTAAAGTCAATGATCTCCTTTGCAAGGCAAATGAGGACTTTAAAAATTAATAGCAAACCTTTCATGTTTTTTATTAAAATATGATTGTTAAATAATGATTTCATTTTGTGGAAAGTACTTTGTTAAATATGAAAAATATTTTTTTCATGAGATGCCCTGACGATACTTCAATGTAAAATTAAACAGAATTTTTATTTTAATTAACTTTTTAATTTTGTATGAGTTTTAATTGTCCATTTTTGACAGACTATTTTATTGGTAAATCTATAACCCCAATTATATTTTTTTTCAGTTGTTCTTTCATGTTCTCTTCGCTAATAAATTTCAGTTTTTTTCTGACAAAAAGATTGTTAGACTTTTTTAAGAAAACGAAAATTTTCATTTTCATTTTCATTTGAATATATTTTTTTCAATCTTCACAAACCAATATTTGTGTTAAATAAATAGAAATATTGATCTATAGTCTGAAATGAAGATAAAAAAATTGATAGTGATAAAATGGTAAAAATTACTGAATTAAAGCCTCTAAAATATTTTCCTTTGATATTTTTGAAATAATTATCATATAAAATATTCATTCCTATTATTAATTGAGTAATGTCGCCTCTCATAACACTGAGCTTCCTAATACCAAGAAGTTACAATAAAAATAAATTAATTTAAATAAACTTTTAAAATTTCTAGAAGTAAAAATCCCGGCATCAATATCTTAATATATTAAGGTACCTAGATCTTTTATTTTCTTCTTGTATAAATTTTCTTTTGTTGGTCATACTAAATGTTCATCTGATTTGCTAAAAGTATCCAAAACCAAATAGTTTATTTATTTAGTTTTAGTTTCATTTTAGTTATTAAAAGTTATTAATTTTAACTAATTAAAAAGACAAGAGACTCAAGTTTAATTTTTTAATGATTAGAATTTCTGTCTAATAACGGTAATTAAATATAAAATATCATATGGTTTCAAATCGACGTCTACTAAACGAGCACATAAAATAAATTATTACTATTATTTTTCTCCACTTCAATACAAATTTCTTATGGCGGTTATAATACTGCATCAAAGGTCCAAAGACTGAATTTATTGTACATTGCTTAATCCAATACAATGAGTTAGTTATCACACAAACTCTCTTATTTAAAGAGTTGTACAATTATGGTATGGAATAATAAATCCTTAGATCAGGAGTGGCCAACCGGCGGCCCGCGGGCCGTTTGCGGCCCGCATGCTTTAATATTTTGAAAATATAATAAAAACTTTTTAAAATACGATATAATACAAAAAATGTAATAAATGCAACACAAAGAATATATAGTTAATAATTACAATACAAACTATAAAAATTTTTATCAAAAAAACGAAACCTAACCAATAAATTAAAAAGGTAAATTGCATAATTTAATAACTGTGTTACTTTTGTTGATCGTAAATTTACGGTGCATATATCATATTGCTTCCAGATAATTAATAATCGTGCAAACTTTGTTTATTTCATATTTTTATCTATTTTAACCAATTAGTTTTGTATGCTACATTTTGAAAATTTGCCCGATTCATTATGCTTTATAATCAGGGTTATCAAGTATAAATAATGCCAGTTTATCCTGTACCTAAGAAGCATAATTTATTTAACATGCACGCAAATGCTTTATTGTTTTTTTAGCGGTTGTCTCAGACCACACTACGGGCTATTACTGCGCTTCTCCTGTTCCTTAGTTGGAATTAGCACAGAAGCATTAGTTAAAAATTTACGCCTTTCAAACCTGCGGCCCGCCGCATTATTCAAAAATATTGTAATGGCCCTTTTACCAAAAAGGTTGGCCACCCCTGCCTTAGATGAATTGAAGTGTTCTAACTAGCTAATGAGGGATAATTAAGATTATAATTAGCCGGCTACATAAGAATGTATACGAAGCCTCAAAAGATATACTTTCAAATACTTCTTCAAAAATAAACTGTCATTTTGTAGAAGTGATGAAACAATGGGCGTAAAATCTCAGTTATTTATTTAACATATTATTTTCTAGCTTTTAGTGGAGTTTGGAAAAATTTGAAAATGAAAAATATGGCGCAGGAATTCTTTTATTTCTCTAATATTCCTATAGTAACATTTTACAAATTTACAAAACTGTAAAATGGAATTATGACAAGCATCCATAAAAAAATGACAAGAGAAGAATGATCTGGAAGTAAATTTAGTAGTATAAATTATCGTCGCATACCATATCTAGTTTTTATTTTTTTGATAACCCCGGAACCCTGAAAATTGAATTTTGAGTTGTCTTAAAACTTATATTTAAACTATTATTATATGCTGTTTTTATGTTGGAAATGGAATGCTTCAATCCTTTCTTATGCATCAATTATATTTTTAGAAACTCTTCAAATAAATCAATAATTTGTTTAAATATTAATGAATTTTTATCTTGAAAACAATTTTTTTTTATTACTAATGGAAGAGATTTATCATTTATCAAAACAGTTTTAAAAGATATAAATTTAGCAAAAACACTTTAATTTGTTTTTTAAATAATTAATATTTTTATAAGAAGATTTGATTTATTACTTGTATCAGAATTAGAATAGAAAAATATTTTTTGCAAATCTTAAGAGATTTAAAGTACTTATTTAATTTGAAAATTTTCAATAATTTTGATATTTTCAATTATTATTATTATTATTATTATTATTATTATTATTATTATTATTATTATTATTATTATTATTATTATTATTATTATTATTATTATTATTATTATTATTATTATTATTATTATTATTATTATTATTATTTAAAACTTACTCGTTGTATAATTCACCACTCTCATTCTTAATTCTGTTGGCTAATATATGAATATTTTGTAAATATTCTACATTTAATTTATGAAACCGATCTATTTCTAAGATTTTAATTTTAGAAAGTCGATGAAAAGTTTTCTTTGAAAATTTCAGAGACTTTTGACGGTTATGGGAACAATTCGAGGAAACATACCAAGTGTCATCAATTTCTGGGATCAAGTAATTGAACACATTTTCAACTGTATTGTATACCAATTCCTCGTAATCAAGTTTAGTTAAAATAGACAGATTCGAGATAAGTTTGAAGCCTTTATGGACGACACAAGAAATTGAATTTGTAATTGGGTTCACAAAAGTTTTAATTGTATTTTTTAAAACTACATCAGTGTCATCTAAAACGACCGGGAAAAACTTTTCAAATTTCTCCAATTGTTTGTTGAGGACTTGATCAAGTGGTTTTACTAAAAGGATAAAAAAATGGGATAAAAATTATTTTGTTTACAATAATTTATTTACATTTACTTGCAGCAATTGGTTTGGTTGAATTCTGAATTGATACTAATACCGTTTCAACCTTCGTGAAGGTCCCATGAATTGTTTGGTTTCTAGATTTAATCCACTGGTAAACCTTCAGAAACACCCCACAGATTCATGGACGATTGGATAATGACAGATTCTATCGAAAGATTGAAAAATTATGTCATTAGACATGGCGCGAAATAAAATTTGTTTTCAAGTGAATTTGACTATTTATGGATAGACTGGACTTGCGGTATATATAGAAATACTGAACTATAAACTCTGACCTTTATCTATTTGCACGAACTGAGCTGATGTAAACAAAGGTAAACAGTGAAATATTTCGTCTATTTAGTTCATTATGATATTTGTTGTTATTTTCATGGATATTTTACTATATTGTAAAAAATATCCTCGCCCCCCCCATACATTTCCCTCTTAAATTTTTTTTATTTTACAAAATTAATTTTTACCAAAACAATTGATGAATTCTATTGGATGATTAAGGATAAAAAAGTGCTACTATGTATAATATAAAGAAGGGTTACATGGATGCACTTATCATAGTAACAATAATATGAACAATTATAAGATTAGAAATTTTATTAAATTGCAATATTAATCACAATATAAAAAGATCAGTAGTGAATATGTCTGTTAGAAGACTTTGGAGACATAAGATTTATTAATACTAAAAAACTGATTATCACTCCGGAGGAAGTAATTATATTGTATGTATCTCAAGCAAGATACATCGACCTCGTTTTAAAATGTTTAATCCATTCAACATTTCTAATTTTCGATTTTCCATTCTGAAATTTGATCATGAAACTTCTGTCATGCAACTTCTTTTTATTTAACCTGGAACCTCAAACATATCTTTATTTTTATTTGCCACATGTCTTTTTACCAAAACAACATCTCTGACATTGAAAATTCGATTTTAATTCATTTCCTTGTATTCGTTTTTGTAACTCTCATCTTTCTGATTTATGCTTTTCCATTAACAATTGTAGTTCACATGGTTCATCATTTTCATACCATTCTCTGGCAATCTTTCTCACAAAAACAATTTGTGCAGGACTCAACTGCGTAGTTTTCTGAATTGTCGCATTCAATATAAATTCAAATCCAGGAAGTATTTCGACCCAGTCTTTGGCCGTTCTTTCGTTTAAGGAAATCTGGATGGCTTCGCTAATAGTTGAATTTGTCCATTAGCTGAATGATGATACTGACTTGAATATACTAAATTCAATCCTATGTTTCTCTGCAAATGCTTTTAATAACGCTGACTCAAATGTTTTTCCTCTATCGCAATGAATATCGCACCAAATTTCAAAATCCAATTCTCGTTAATAATTGCTGCAACTGTCTTTTCATCTTGCATAGAAACTGCACATAAAAATATATTTACTAAATTGGTCTATAATTGCCAAAATATACTTCTTTCCACTCCTAGCAGTTTTCATTGAGCCACAAAAATCAATGCAAATTGATTCAAATAAAGAAACATCTGTAGGTTTATTAGTTTCTCTGCTGTTCGTCTAGTCATAGCCTTTTTTAATTGACAATTTTAGCACGACCCGACTACTTCTTTAATAAATTCTGGTCTGTTTCTCATTCCAAGTTTCTTAGAAATATATTCATGGACTTTTTTTTACCCCAGCATGACACAAAATATTATGGGTGGACAAAACAAATTCTGTTTTTCTTTCGTTTGGAATCCATATTTTACCTTTACTGAATGAATGATGTCATTACTTTCTATACATTTGGTTACTTTCACGATTAGTATATCTCTTTTGATATTTAATATATTTTTTCAGAATCTTGTTGCCGCAGTCTTCCATATTTTTGATACACGAGTGTTAGAATCATTGTTTTCAGTTTTCCTGGTTTTTATTCCTCGAGAATCGTTTGACATTGTATGCACGTATAGCATTCAGTTCTCGATAGCGCATCTGAATTAGAATGCGTTTCACATTTATGGTATTCCATTTCACTGTTCAGACCACTTTATTGGTTGATCCATGTTTGAAATTGAGGTGTGATTGGTTTCTTGGTATTCAACATAAACATCATTGCCTTTTAGTCTGTCCTTAGTTTAAACCTTTTACCATATAAATAATGTTTGAAATGTTCGGTAAAATAAATTATGGTTAATAATTCTTACCAAGTGATACAATAGCCTACTTCGTGTTTGTTCATTGCGTGCTTACATATGCAATTACTCTTACTTTACCGTTTTCATCTAATTGCGAAAAAACTGCTCCAATTCAGTCGAAACTGCCATCTGTGTCCAAAATAAATTCATTTGTAAAGTTTATTTTATAAATTAACTTCAATTTTGTGCGCGCTTTTGTCTAGCGTGCATTTGTCTGGGTTTCTTAGCATTGCGCATATATTTAACCGCTTCGATTAACATGAATGGTTTTATGAAAGTTTTTTGCAATTGAATTGGAGCATGAGTTAAATCATGAAATCTTCTAATTTCTCCTAAGAAAATTTCCGGACGGTCTCCAATAGTAAAGATTTTCGGCGTTGGAATAAAAAAATTTAATGAGTCATTTGTCTCCAACATCGTCGCCACATTGGAAGACTTTGGATAGATAAGATTTATTAATATTAAAATACTGATTATCCTTCCGGAGGAAGTAATTATATTGTAACTATCTTGAGCAAGATACATACATGCATCAATAATACAATATTACACCTTTGACATTCAGACATAAATGACATAATAATCAGACATACAAATTCAACAAACATTAATATTATTTCAAATAGGTATGATCCTACAATGTCAATGACATGTAATAATAATAATAATAATAATAATAATATAAAGTGATGATTTCTTGGTAGCAGCATTAATTAAATGTTAAACAAGTAAATACCCTTTTGTCTGCGTGCATTTGTCGGTGCGCATTTGTCTTGCGTGCTTTTGTTACGGCGCCGATAATATAAGCTTTTTGCTGCAAAGTATATATTTAATAAAATGAATGATGATATAATCGAATTAATATAATCAATTGTTATAATCGAAGATTATTTCATTTACTTGCTCAAAATAATAATTAATTTATCGTTATATTTTACGGTTAATTGGTAATATAAATTTATTATTTTTTATATAATTAATAATCAGCCCCATTAGGAAAATTCCTTGATCCATTCAAGTTCAACTGTCTAGTAAAGGTTTCAATTTAATTGCATACGCTCTGCATTTACACTAACCAATAAGAACTGCGTAATTTTATATGTAAATTAAATTGATTAATTAATTTCGATTAATTTTCATTCCAAATTTTATAATTTTGAATTTATTTCCTATTTTGATAGTAAACAATTTGATTTGTTTTGAATATTCTATTATCACTTGTAGCTATTATAGCGAAAATATTTCCAAAACCAGACAATGAGAAATTTGTTTTTATTATAAGTATACTAATAACAATTATTCAGTAGTTTTACCAACAAATAAATGTATGAGGAAGGATAATTTTTTGTACAAAACTCTAAAAATGAAAATCAATATTCCAATTTCGGTGTGCAAGAAAAACAGTGTACAGACGGAAAACAATCAATCCACACTTGTACATTGTGTGTTTTGCACACACACACGCGTGACAGCAGACACACAAGAAATGGAGAGCAAATGAATGACACACAAACTCTCGAGAAATGGAGAGCAAATGAATGCCACACAAACATTAAGAATCTATAATTAGGACAAATGAATATTTTCCAACACTATCTCGAGAAGAACTGATTTTGAGTACATATTTCCTTTTCATTCATAACGTGTACGTAATCAGTTTCAAAAGTATTTACGAGTAAGTTCTATATTTATATATTAATAAAATATTTTTTTAGTGTAAAAATTCTCGCCATGTTTTCAATGTTAGACCCTAATTTTAAATTTTGCTGATAACATTTCTCATTTCTTATTTTGAACATTTAAGATTAAAAAAGAACTATTTTGAATAATTATTTGTTACTGATGTAAACGTTACATTATATAAGTAATCTATAAATTATTTACGGGATTGAAATCATTTATAAATTATTAAAAAATAAAATAATAATAATGATAATATATATTGCCTAAAAAATATTTATAATGGAAATAATAATTGAGTCGTTTATTTTGAAAGATGGGCAAGGTCATTTGGGTATGTAAAACTTTATTTTCTTGATAGGTAAATTTATTTAACTAAAATATTTTTCGTTATCTCATTTAATAAAATAATTATTCAATTTGTTTGTCATCCTCACATTTATTTTACCTTTCCTCTCCTACACTCCCCAAACACAAATTATGAATAAATAATATAATTTCATTTGTATTATTAGGCTTAACCACTGGTACATATATACGGCTCAAAGCCAATTAACTCGAAAACCTTTGGAATTTTTCAATGCAGTCTTTGAAAAATAATGCATTTGATGTTCTATTGTATAAAATTTTGAGACAAACCAATAATAAAATGGATCTTTCACATATCCTTCACTGTACTAGGAGTTTCAGTGGAGTTGATGAAGTTGATATGGAAATGTATGCATTGGACAATAAAATAATCAAGTAATGTAAAAAGATTTCCATTTCTACGAATCTCATTACATTTCTTCAAAATAATATAATATAGTCACCACATTAGTTCCCATTCGAAAAAGATTTGGAAACGGTTCTGTGTGGAATCTGCAACGATATTGTGACAACACAAATCCAGGAGAATTAAAAATTATGATTAAAGAAAAAATAAGAGGGAACAATAAATTTCTAAAGAACATCAACAAGAGCAGGTCAGCGCAACTTAAGAAATAGTTATGGCCGAATGGGTACTTAATAGAAAAGACTGTATACTCCTATTACTCACTGGTATCATATGCAATAAAGATTAGATTTATTTTTTAAATATATCAATTTCTTCTGACTTTTTAGGAGCTTTCTAGAAAGTGTTCACTGGCCGTATGTTGTGCAGGTTTAGACTAGAGAATCAAATAATAATTATCATTAAACATTTGTTTTCTTAAAATCTTTTTTTGAAATTTGGTTTTATATAAAAACACTGAATATTTCAATTAAATGGGATAAAAAAAGAATAGTTCTCATTCTAGCTGATTTCTTCATTTATATCGCGTCAATAAGAGATGTCGTGATAGAACGCATATAGTAAGAGTAAAAATACTTTTCCCAATGACTTTTTTCAGTGGTGGAACTTTAAAATTTGGGCCCCCGCGCAATGTAAAATATTTCCACTTAAATTTTTCGGTTAAAGTAGTTATTCATAGTTATTCACAGCAGCCGCTATTCAATGATAGTTTTATGTTTGTAGGCAAATATAACTGCGGGAAAAAAGTTTCAGAAAATGATTGTAATTTTAGATAATTTTAGTGAGATAAGTTAGTGATAGCCGATCCTCAGTAATATTTTGCAGATTTTGATCATAAGTTATGAGTCTGTTTTCGTAAATGAATTTATAAGACAAATATAATTGTAATTTATTCTGTAATCTGCCTTTAAATGATTTTTTTAACAAATAAATCTGATTCCTCATACATTCTAAGAGTTCTTTTGAGATTTCTTTTGCTTCTGACACCATTTGTTAAGAACTAATTTATTGGTTCTGATTTTTGACAGCTAAAAATTTAATATTTTATATTCCTGTATTAAATGCAGGAATTAAAGATAGAATGAACATAATTACTGCCATGATAATTCATTATTTCTCGGAATTTCTTTAACTCTCTCACTCCGACAAGTCGCTCACAGCGACTCACAAACTTTTTTAAATGGTCCGAAAGCCGTTCCTAGCGGCTTTAAATATTGATTGCCGCAGTTTATTTTTAACTATGTAGAGGATGTGGAGTTCATGCATTGTAAGTACTATTCATGCAGTTCACTCTCTGCAAATAACTAAACGACACTACTGCGTGACTGCGTAAGTCCTGTCCTAACCTAATATTTAATTCCAGAGTGAAAGAGTTAAATATTAAAATTTAAAGTCCATCACAGTCTATATTTATAAAAAACGTAAAAGTTGGATGCTAAAGCTTTTTAATATTTTAAATTTTACTGAAACACCAAATTTTAATATTTCTCGTTATAATAAAAATGGGTTCGGTTTCTTTCAAAATAAACTGAACAATTACTGATGTCACTAGTTGATAAAAGAAGCTATATAACTTGCTTTGATAAACTTTTGGAATTAGGATATTTGAATGGTTTACTCAGCGGAGTTACTATAATTAAGATCACAAGTGTGAGGCTTCGGAGTTTGAAATGAGAATAATAATTAAGCATATATCATTTATATGCTGTTATTGGACTTTCTCAAAGAAAGATTTTTGCCTATTGTTATATTAAATTCTCAACAGTCAGTCACATTATTCGCAATTATCAGAATTTACAAAATCCAAAACTTTTGTAAAATCTAATTTTTGGATATCTACTTCTAGACAGCTTGAATAGTTTATCTTCGTCTGAAATTGTATAGTTATCGTCTTTTATATCTCTATTATATACACGTAATTGATCTGTGAGCAATGTGAAGTGTGAACCTTTTCTCATAAAGATAATGTTTGAAATGATTTATAAAATAATAATTTGAAATTCTTATGTTATGTAGTAGCCAATTTTAAGTTTAGACAGCATGAAATACTTTCATTTATTCTGTAAATTTGACTTTATTCATTTAAATTACTCTTATTGCTTCATTATCTTCTAGTGCTTTGAAAAAAATTTACTGTAGTTCTTCGTTATTAAGTTTGTGCCTGAGCATCAGCTTTGCAAAATTTTCTACTTTATTGCTAAAATCATTTGCAGTTTCATTTCCTTGACAAAATTGAAGAGCTTTACATAAATCATTGATTAAATTAATAGTTTCATTAACACTGGGTCACTTTTACCCACCTGAGAATACTTTTTATTAATTTTCTCCAGGTAAGTTGTTACCGTATTTAGTGGTTCTGACTTTCAAATGAATAAATATATTAATTAAATTTTAAATACATTAAATAAATTACATTAAAAACATTGTTTTAATATTCATATTTGTTCAATAATCTTTTTTCGAACATCGCCACATTTATTCAAAAATATGTATACAAAACAATGGAATTTTATCAATTTACAGGAAGTTTGTTTCCTCCAAAAATACGACATTCCAAACAACCAATATTTCAACATATATACAATATACCTATTTTTACCAAAGAAGTCATTTTGACCATTCAAATTAATTTTATTATATTTGGCAGCGGATTTTCATTTATTTGCTTACTTTCTTTTATTCCATAATTTTATTGCATTTAGCAACACGCTTTTTCGTTTAGCCATTTTATTCGAGTATTCCCCCAAAGTAGTATATATCGATAGCTCATCTTAAAGTCTAGTGTAAGATCTATCTAATGATTTATTATTATTATAATTGGTAAATATATTATTATTATTATTATTATTATTATTATTATTATTATTATTGGTAAAGATATTAACACCCGCGCGAAAGATGTTATTATTATTATTATATATATACTCCGAGTCTATCCGACAAGATATTCTGCCCCCCTAAGGGTAATGGTCACAAAGGTACTGCTCAGTAGGTCATTTAAAGGACAAAACTTAAGGTCAAATGCGATTTTAGGCCAGTTTAAGGTCAAATATTTAAACAAAGACATTTTAGGGAACAAAGACACGTGAATCATCATTTAAACAAAAAACTATTACGTAACAAAGACATTTTATCAAACAACGACATATGACTCATCAATTTTAAAAAAGAACTATTACGTAACAAAGACATAATTTTTTAGTTTCATAATTTTAATATATTAAAGTAATTTTAGTGTTTATATAGTTATAAAATATTGAAAAAATAGTGGCAAGGCATTCAAAAAAAACCTAGACTACTGAACATTATAATGATATAAGAAAGGATTGCTCAGAAGTAAATGAAGAAAGTAATTTAGATACTCAAGACTATTCAATGCATTTATTCGATATCGAGAGCAAGATAAGCCTTGATTGTGAAACGAAATTATTTTCAAATTACCTGTACGACAAACAATAAGAAGTTCATTATTCGTATTTTGATGAGAGCAATGACCAAAATGAACAAGATAATGAAAAGTTAAGTAAGTAGCTCATTTTTTTGATAATCAATCCTCAAATTATTGAGCACATCAAATTATGTACAGAATTAGAGTCTTTGCGAGTTTTGAAAACGGAATGGAAATTCACGAAAGAGGAATTTTGCGCGTTAGCAATTCTATATGAAGTCAAAAATTTGAAGATGTCATATCTTTGATCTAAAAAATGGGGACATCATTTTTTTGGATAAACCCCAAGTAGAAACAAATTTACAAACATGTTATGGTTCATCCGTTTTGATAAAAGAACTGGAAGGAGTCAATGACTCCAAAATAATAAATTTGCTCTAATATCAAGAGTTTGGCAAGATTTTTTTGAAAACTGCCAAAACTGCTTCATACCAAGAAAAACATAACTATCGTTGAACAATTATTTCCGACAAAAGCTCGTTGTAGATTTGCTCAATAAATGTTTAATAAGCTAAAAAAATTTGGGGATAAAATTTTGACTGGCATCGGATGTAGGTACAAAATAAACGGGTTTCCTTACCTAGGCAAAGATGAAGTAAGCTCATCATCGATACCTCTTAATGAATTCGTGGTAATGAAATTAATTGAAAAATTTAACGGTATGGTAGAAATATTATCAAGGACAATTTTTTTACAAGTAAATCTTTGGTATCAAAAATGTTTGAGAAAAAAGCAACTTTAGTGGGGACTATTTAGGGAAATAAAATGAAACTGCTACCAATTGCAAAACAAAAAAAAGATGATTTGCCTCGTTTTCTAGTTTATTCTATAAATCAGTAATTGTACATTTACAATATTCAAAAGTAAAACAACTAAAAAGTTCTTCTTAGTTCCAAGAACAATTTCATCAAAAATTTTGAAAATAAAACAAATATCAGAGTCAATAGAATATTATAATAACACAAAGTACGGCGTCGACATGACAGACCAAATGGCTCGAAGATATACAGTAAAATCGATCATCTTGAAGATGACCAGTGCAAGTATTTTTCAATATATTAGATTTAGCTGCAATTATATAAAGAAACCACTGGTGAGAATATATCTAGGAAGGATTATTTGTTCCAGTTGGCAGAAGAATCTGCTGCTGATTATATAGATTTAATTGAATCAGAAAATTTGAAAGAGCTGGTAGAATATACAGTTGAGAGTTCTGGAATAAGAAAAAAATGTCAAATAGGCTTTTACAATAAAAATAAAAGTCAGGTTACCTATAGCAGTTGTACGAAGAAAAAATTAGCAATTTGTAAAAATTGCTTTAAAAATATAAAAAATAATAATAAAATAATATTATTATAACAATCGCTAAATAATGGTATTGATTGTGTTTACGGACAGTCATCTCCGTTTTCAAGTTCCTGATCACTATCGACTGAAGCAATTGATTAATATTAGTTAACACAATTTTGTGAAAAATTTATTAGAATCTTGTTTGGTTTCAGCTTTTGTGAGTTTTAAAAGTTTTAAAAATTTTAAGACTTTTATAATTTTTAAAGTTCGAATATAAAAAACAAAATTTTGTAAAATTTTTAGCGAAATTAATTTAAAAATATTAATTAATTAGTTAATTAGTTTGTTTAAATAAAGAGCAATTTATATTGATTTAGTTTGATTTCAATTCTACCCGAAGATGACAGTGATTCTGTCGAAATATATTGTAGTAAAATATATATATATATATTGGATTTGGTGCTTTTCGTTAAAATAATATTAATTGGGTATATGAAATAAATATTATTATTACTTCAATGAATTTAAATATCAAATTATTCTTTATTTGATGTTAGGTTTTTCTCCTTTAACTTCCTAATAAGTCAATTTATAGTTTTTCCAATTAAATTCCAAGAGGTCATTTTGACCCCTTTGGTAGAAATAGGTATATGTCAACTCATGTTTCTTTTAATAAACCTGTGTAACTTCTATTTTCCTCTGTTTATTCAAATTTTTTCGTTGCATTTATCAATAAAAATTCTCTGACAAATTTAAACTATATATTCTTCTAAATATGCCAGAGTCGAAAATCTCTCGCATTCTTAGATAAAATCTTCTCAATCTGACCTATTTCATTATTTTTAGCTTTTTGCAATGATAACATCCATAATTAAAAGTTATTCCAAATTTTATTTTTTCAAAAGATTCTTTTCTCGATAATATTTTTAAAGCAAATCTACACGGATAATTTCTTTTAATATGGTAACGCATGAATAAGGCATCCAACAAGCAGCATCAATCAACAGCATACATTCATATAATTAATTATTAAAATATTATTTAATAAATTGCTAATAATTTATATAATTTAATTATTTATATTCTCACAAAGAAAAGTCAATTGGAAATAAGCCATATAAAATTATTTAAAAATTAGAAATTTCCGAAATAATGAAAATGTTTATTATTTAAATTTTGATTGTTATGCACGTTGAAAATTGAATATTATTGTTGACAGTCTCAAATTTGTTTAAATAATACTAAAATAAAAAGACAATATTTTTATCATTGTGCTATAAATAAATTTTGCAAATTATTTAGAATTATTGAGGATATGGAAATCCTAAATGTTATTGAAAAAAAGGTAGCCATCCAATCCTTTTATCTATCTTATTTCTTCAGTGCTTTCTTATATCAGGACACTTAGTGAAAAGGAAATTAATTAATCACATGAACTATTACATAAAATGTCCTTTTTAGATTTTTAATTGTTTTCTTAACACGCACTAGTTAATTACAAATCAATTTAATGGTTAAATAATTTGTTTTAAATTATTTTAATATTACCTCCATTTCAAGAAACCGGTATTTAAAGTACTCATATATTTTTAGTATATTTTTAGTATATTTTTAAGTATATTTTTAAATACTTTAATTTAACTTTGCAGGAGTTGAATGAATGAGGCACGCAAATCTTTCGAATAAACTATTTCCAGTCATGTAGTCGAGCTGAAACTTGATTAATATACTCATTGTCCATGGCTACACGTCTTATTAAGTTTTGGTGCCACACTAACACATATATTTCGAGTTGTAAAAAATAGTATATGGATTTGAAAATGATTTGAAACTCTGAGATTTCGCATATAAAGGACATACCAAAACTGTGTTTTTTAATGGGTTAATTTTTTATTAATTAATTATTTATACAAATTTTTTAAAAGTTTTAATACAACTACCCTACAGATTTTCATTTCCACAAATTTGATAGTTGAATTTCCTTTCCAATTACTTCATAAATTATTTTTATTATTTTTGTGTAGTTTCACATTTACCTTTTATCACAACTTTTGAAGATGGATGTTAAAATTAATGAGTAACATTAGAATTATCTATTTTCCAGAATATTTTTATCTCAAATTTTTTAATGATTTTTTAAATTCATATTTCTTGGAGATTGAAAAGATTTTGTATTGAAATTCCTTTTGGGAACCGATTTCTTTTTTGATATTAATATTTCATTTACATATTTTTCTTCTGAGACAAGTGAGAATTTCTAGAATCCAATAGTAAATAAAAATAATTTATGCTATATTAAATTCTGTAGCCCAACAAAAGTAAAATGAAATTTATTTTGAAATAAAGCTATTTTATATTTTTATTATTCAAACCTTTATTTCAATTATTTTCCAACAAATATTAATTGGTTCGTTATAATTAATTTATTTTACAATTGTTATAACAAGAATTTAAAATTCAATTTATTTTTTCTTATTCACAATCATTTAAACAAATGAATTTTCGCCACAGCCTTTTTCAAGTGATTTTGATCAATTTTAAAATAACATTTACAGCTTAGAGAGCGAATTTTAAAAATCAAATTTCAAAGATATGTAATTAAAAAAATGTTATGCATTATTAAAAAACGACTAGTTTCCAAATATACAATACATACCTTAAAAATGTTTGTTTTATTCGCATCAACTTACATCTGTAAACAAAGTTTCTCCTGCATGAATATAAATAAATTAAAGTATCGATCTCAGTTGTCTGATGCTAATCTGGATTCTATACTACGGATTTCAACTAGTACTTTCACTCCGGATTTTGGAGAACTAATTAAAAACTAGAGTTACTAGACAGTTTCCTGTTAGTATCTCAATATGTTTATAAATTTGTTAAATATTTGGCTAAATTTATTGTCCAAAAAAATTAATTTCTGTGAGGCCCCACGGCACTAAAAAGGTTTCCAACCCATTCTATAAGAAACTAATTTATAGTATGCCACATACATAATAGACTATTATAAATAATATGTTATTGAAAAACTAGGCATAGTACCTGTCTTTGCTGGGAATAATACATCTATGAAGTTAATAAAAACTTATTATTAGGTTGTCCTATAAGTCTCTTTCGCAAACGCGCACAAAGAAATTTTCATGCACGAACCTGTATGAACCTGTGATGTTCTAAGTTCAATGTTATTATCATTGCATTCAGTCAGCCTTTAGCTATCAAATAGTGTAAATCAAATAAATAATAGTAAAGCCATTTTTTATTATTGAACGATGGAAAATCAAAGAAAACATATGCTGCATTGTTTAAAAATGTTTTAGTGCTAGTGATACAGTAAATGAGATTTTTATGGTTTATGGGAATGACGTTACAAGTGTTCAAACAGTTCGCAGTTGGTTTAGGAGGTTCAGAGCCGGTAATTTTAATCTGGAAGACGAAGAACGTTGCCACCGCCCATCCACTACGAACACGGATCTAATCATAGCCATGGTTGAAGAAAATCCGCGATATACTGTTCGCGAAATAGCTAACAAGTTAGAAATTCCACGAACATCCGTCCATAATCATCTGACAAAATTGGGTTACATCAATCGTTCAGATGTGTGGCTTCCTCATGAACTGACTGACTCAAAAAACTTCAGCGTATTTAAACATGCGATCTTCTTCTCCAACGACATAATAGCCAACCTTTTTTGAAAAGACTTGTTCTATGAGAATATCCAACGTAAATGGTCTTGGACCAAGGGTACAGAAGCTTTAACTGTAGCTAAACCTGGCCTACATCCAAAAAATGTTTTAATATGCATTTGGTGGGATTGGAAGGGGGTAGTTTATTATGAGCTACTTCAGCAAGGTGAAACAATCAATTCAACGAAATACTGTTGCCAACTAAACAATCTAAAGGATGGAATTGCCAGAAAACGGCCAGAACTAGCGAACAGACGAGGCGTTGTTTTTCATCACGATAACGCCAGGCCTCATGTTTCTCTACTCGTCAGAAATAAATTATTATCATTTGACTGGGATGTTTAACCTCATCCTCCATACTCTTCGGATATTGCTCCTTTAGATTATTATTTGTTTCTTTCATTGAAAAATTCTTTACGTGGTAAAAATTTTAATTCAAAAAATGATATAAAAATGTACCTTGATCAATATTTTGCTGACAAACCTGGGAAATTTTGGGAAGAAGGCATTATGAGGCTTCCGGAGAGATGGAGAAAAGGTAATAGAACAGAATGGATCATGTATTATTCAATAAAGTTTTATGAAATACAAATTATTGTTTATTTTTTTCTTAATATGAAAACGAAAGAAACTTATGGGACAACAACAAGTCTTCTCATTTCAAATTATATTTAACCAGTCACCGTTGAGTTCCAAGCTTATAAGCTTCAAGTGGATCTAACAAAATGAGTTACAAAACGGCCTAAAAACTTAATCTTTGCTAAAAAAGTTTCCTTTGTTTGATGCTTTTTTCAAAAGATCGAATAACCAGAAATTCATTTACAGCATGGTAGAATTGTAACAAAACTACAAAAAGATATGTAAATTTCTGCGAAACTTAGTTCGTTTTTTCCCATTATGACGTGGCAACTTATAAAATTCTTGCTGTAAATTGTTTTCCTGAATTTATAACTACAATTTGAATTATCTTTTTTGGGGAAAAGATAATCGGCGACTTCGTCTCACCGACAGTCATAACTAATCTAACAGCTTTTGAAAATGCCATGTTAATAGCAATTAATACTTTGACCAATCTTTGTTCCTGTGCTAAATTAAAGACTTCTCAGTGACCATCATTAGTTACTGGGATCGTATTTGTTCTTGGTAGAATTATTATATCCTTTGAAGGTACATTTTTAAAAATCTCAAAACCATAATTTATGGTTATCCTCAAAAAATTTATTTGAATAGTCACTTAACAACTAAAAAATTTCAATAATTAAATGTTATTCACCCAAAATCTAGGAAATATTTCCCAATATTAAGTTGCCATTGGGGGAAAAATCAATAATATCATGTTGCACCTGAAAACTTAATTTGAAATTTTAAGTTAAAAAAAATCCAACAATAAATATAATTGTTTTACTAAACTAGGAGAACATCTTTATTAAAACAATAATCAGTTTATTTTTAACGTTTATTTTGTTTGAGAGTTATATAAACAAGTTTTTGATTCAATTAAATATTTCTGTCAAACAATATTAAGCATGTTAAGCCGATATTTTCATATTATTTTCTCAAAAAAAAGAAACAATCATTTACAATATCTCTAATTTTGTTTGTTTTCGACAATTAGTGGCCATACTTTAGTGCGTCAGTATTTATTTTTTAAATTGAAATGTAATTGTTTTTAAATGAATTTGACGAATGAAAAATTTTTAAATATTGGAAGATATTGACAACGAAGAAAATTGTTATTGTATTGATCTCTGCTGGATTCAGGTTTGGTTTTTCATTGGAGTCTGGCAAGCTCCTGGTGCCAATTGTCATTGATGTAGACAAAACGATAAAAAAAATCATGTAATTCTAAACAAGGGTTGCCAGATATCCCTATTTGAGCGGGACTGTCCCGAGTTCAACTTACATACCCTGAGCCCCGTCTTGCCTCTGAAAATCCCGGTTTCCTAAAATATTTCCTTAAATTTAGCTGGATTTAAATCTATACTGATTTTCACGAGCCGATTCCATTTCACTTCATGAAGTTTGTAAGAAACATTTGTGGTGAAAATTTGCTAAAATCTTCAGGAATATATAAAAAAAGCATAAATTAATTATACGTAGAATAATAATTATAAAAAATTATATATAAACATTGTCTATATTAATTTATTACAACTCCGTTCTTTTGCACATCTCACACAAAAATTAGATATTTATAAAATAAAAAAAATAAAAATTTAATAAATTATTAAAGTTTGACAATCAATTTTATAATTTACTCAAATATATGAACTAATTGAATTTTTATGGATTATTGAAAATTTTATCCATAAATATTTATTGATTATTTATTAAAAATCAATCTAATAAGTCAATTGTCAAATTTTTGAAAGTGTAGAATTATTAATTAATAATTGATTAAAGATTATTTCAATTTTCATTGATTAATTTCATTAAATTGAATTTAAATAATAGAAATATTGAAATGAAGTTATTTTTAAAATGACAATTTAAATCCAATTTTCGTTTGGACTTTTTGAAAATGATGAAAAATTTAACTTTACAATTTTTCTTGAAGTATGGTAATGACTTAGATATAAAATTACTATTTCTATATTGTAGAGTGAAATAATGTTTGTGTGAACTAATGATTGCTATTTCCTACTCATTATATTTTGGGTTCTGTAAAACTAATAATAATGATGATGATGATGATAATAATAATAATAATAATAATAATAATAATAATAATAATAATAATAATAATAATAATAATAATAATAATAATAATAATAATAATAATAATAATAATAATAATAATAATAATAATAAAGTTACAATTTCTTCACAAATCACAATAATAAATAACAATTAATAAATGAAGTATATTTAAATTTCTAATCCAACGTGTCCTTTTTTATTATTAAAACAAATATAATTAATAAACATTAATTATTGAACATCACTCTTACTCCTCTTCATTTTCTTTGCATCTTTTCAGCCATTCAATTCTTCTTGATTTGATTGAGTTTGGAAATTGTAATTCAACTTGTCTTGGTGATAAGAATTTTAAAATTTTGTAAGGTCCGTCATATTGATTCCAAACGAACTAATACTTCCTCTCCCACCATGAATACTCGAGTACCTCGCTAGTCTATATCTCTAATTTTCATTGTTGTCGCTGCTTTCTCTAAATTTGTTTTTGTTTTATTTACAATTTCTTCTCTGCTTGTTTGTATGTGTCCTAATCTAGAATTAATCTTCCGACCATATACAATTTCAAAAGGTGAAAAGTTTGTCGAGTTTTGTACTGTAGCATTCAAACTAAATTCAATCTTTGGTAAAAATTTGCATCAATTATTTTCTGTTCTAATATCTGTCAATGATGTTGCCAGCATGTCCCGAACTGTTCTTATTATTCGTTCAGTTAAACCATTTGATTGATGGTGAACTAAATTCTTGTTTTATGCCAAATTTTTTCATCCAATCACGAAACATTGATCCTTCAAAAATTCTTCATCTATCTGTAAGAATGTTTTCTGGTCTACCAAACCGATATATCCAATTATTCAGAATGACATTCAAAATCGTTGATTCATCCTGTGTACTTGTTGCTGATAAATTGACCAATTTACTAAACCGATCTATTATCACTATCATATATTTCTTACTTGCTTTTGCAATATCCACTACTATCTGCTCTAAAATCCTTTCTCCTGTTCTTGGCAATAGGATTTCCTTTGTTCTTCCTTGATCAATCTTTCTACTAGCACAGATCTTGCATTTACTAATACATTCCATAATACTCTGATTCATGGATGGCCAAAAGAAAAAATCTTTTAAATAACATAAGATCTTCTTAATGCCCAGATGGCATAATTCAATATGAAAATAATTTACCAATGTTTTTACGTACGTGTCAGGTACTACAACTGCAATATTTCCATCTGTATTAATCATCAATACGTCGTCTTGTATCTTTAATATTTTTTAATACTTGAAAATATTACTACTGATTGTTTCATAAGATATATGAGCCTCATTTCCATTAAGATGTAATATCATTTCTGAAATAATTTTGTCTTCGTTTTGCTTCTGTTTAATCATTTCCATAATGTTTGAACCTCCTTGTAGACTATTTATGTACCGAGTTTTACACTTTGTTTCTTTGGTGTACTTGTGTTTCATCTGACAATGAGCACATATCGTATTATTTAAACGAGACATATCATCTGCATTTCCATGTTCTTCCCCCTTCCTATATTGTAACTCAAAATCGTATTCAGATAAATTTGCCATTTATGTTTGAAACTGTGGGCTTATTGGTTTCTTTGTAGTGTTCATAAACACTAATGCTTTGTGATCTGTTCTGGCTACAAATCATCTTCCATATAAATATTGTCAGAAATGTACAATAAACTCGTGGAGTGCCAACAACTCTTTTCTAGTAACACAATATTCCATTCTATGTGTTGTCAAATGTCTTGAACCATATGCTATCACTTCTTCAGTACCGTCTTCCTTAATCTGAGATAAAACTGCACCTATAGCTCCAAAACTAGCATCTGTATCAATAATAAATAGTCGATCTGCCCTTGGAAATTCTAATATTGGTGCTTAACACAAAAGTTTCTTTAAATTGATAAATTAATCAGTAGCATCTTATGAAATTTGGAGATCCTGTACTAAGAATTATAAGATGCTTTCAAAAAATGTTTTCAGATTTTTATTAACAAAAATAAAAAACATACTAAATTTAAAAAACAAAAGTTGTATTTACAAAAATAATAAATGTATTCATTTAAAAAAAAATATAATTCAATATCAAAATTATGAAAAAAAAGTTAAAAAATATTGAAAATAGGAATTGAAAATAGGCCACAGACTTTCTATTGAGAGTGGGATAATAAAATTCACGATTAATGAATGAACCTAACAAGTTCTAATGAATATAATGATGTAACAATCAAAATTTTTACGTAGAATAATTTTGTAAATATATTATTTCTCAAAAAAACATTTAAAATTAAAAGAAATTTCAATGACAAATTTATTTTGAATATGATAATCATTATTTAAAATAATTATAATGGCCCAGCTAATGGTGTAACGATGAAGTACCTAAATATATATATATATATATATTAAGGACATGTGAAACGATGCTATAAAAATCATAATAAAAACAGAATTGTTTACAACACTTTGAGAGAAATGTCAAAAATAAAAATAGTTGGTGATTAAAAATTTAATCTCAATTGTTAAATCTTCAACTAACAGACAGAATGTCTCAAAATTTATTATATAAACTGTCCAAATTCTCATTCAAATAACATAAAAAATTGAAACCATAAGAAAAGCTTCAAAATTGATAATCAACACTGAAAGCACAAAAATAGAGCACAGAAAATCCATTCCGTTCTCAATAAATTGCATTTGGCTATACATACAAAACACATAAACATATTAATAAGCTATACATATATTTGGAAAAGGTAATATCCTACATCATTGAAAAGATTTCCTAGCGCTCCTTATGGATTTGACATTATGTCACATTAGATCAAAATATCGAATACTAAATTATGAGGAAAAGAGTCACTCAAAATGATCAAAATACATATTGACAAAAACAGTCAGTCAATGATCAAATCGGCACATATTGAATGAGTAAAAATCAAAATAGCAAATTTAGTAATATTGGTAGCACAAAAATATTATTACACCAAAAAAATTCGATTTTATTGTTATTTTTTCAAAAAAAATCGAATAATAAATCAATAAATTTAAAATTTTTATCTCAACATTTGTCCATTGTTATTAGTTTCTCATATAATTTGTTTTTCTCTAATCTCTCTCCGGCTAGCTTATTTAAAACAAATAAATATTCAGTTATCATTAAATTGAAATAACTGACTAATTTATATCTGCAACTAAATAGTAAATTATATTTTATTCCCTATTTTTATAATTCGTCATTTTTTTATTTGAACGAATAGAGAAAAATAGGAAATTCTCCCAGTCCTCTGCACATATCAGTAATTTTTGGAATAGTGCGTGTCTAACCGGTTAAAGTAGAAGAGATTTTGCTTGGTGTTATCGAATAGAAAAAATTGACATTTAATCGTTTTCATGTGTTACAGAATGCCAAGTTCCCATCGAAATAAATCGTCTCAGTCAAAACCAATCAGCCAGAAATTAAAATCACAGAATCCAATAATAATGAAAAATCAATCGAAGTCACTGGCAGAAAAATCAATCAAACCAGAAATACCGAAAAGTACCCCAGAAAAATCGTCCAGCAATGTATCAAAAATTGACAGTGTCGGACCCAATCGATTTCAGGTATTTCATTGATATTTTCTGTGATTCCCATTAGTTTTTGATTTGTATCGATTGGACAGGTTTTGAGTTATGAACAAGTCAAACGTCTTCATCGAGTGATTGAAAAACCTTTGAAACTTAAACCCGTTTCACATTCCGTTCTCCCAGTAATTGAAGTGTCGTTAAGAGCTTTCCTCGGAGAAATTAAAAGAAAATTGAAAGAAGTTGATGTTGTGATCAAGGATGTCAGATTAGATGGCAGTGCCGCGGGGTGCATATTAAGTAATTTAATACGTTATTTATTAGACTTTAATAATATTAGCATTTTTATCAATTTCAAATTGTAATTATTTCGTATAATTTGATTGAAAAATCGCACCAGAGTGATGATTTTCCCATAAAAAAGATTTAATGTATTTATTTTAAAATTATAAATAAAATGTAATCCAGGATTGACAAAATCTAATGAATGGTTTACAGTTTGATGGATAGGGAAAGTTTCAAATAATCTTGAATACTTTCTTCATAGATCCTATATGACAAACAGCTGAGAAATCCTACTATTTGCATGATCCTTTTTGCTGGAAAATAAATTGTATCAACTAGGGTTGTTAATATCGCTTTTTGTTAAACCGATTATCGGTTGTAGAAATCCGAATATAAATCTATTATTGTTTCTTAATGACCTTCATAGAAACATATTATAATATAATTCAATTTGCTTTGTGCTATCTTTCTTATGTGTCATAAAATACATACACTCAAGACTTGTCAACACCAAATTGTTCTATATAGAGATTTAAACAGACATAATATTAGGGTTGTTAATATCGTTTTTTTGACAAACCGATTATGTTCTGAAAAGAACTATACTAAAATGTGAATAAAAGAATATTGTTATAGATTTATTTATTATATTTTTATTCAATGCCTTAATTTATAATAAATTTTCTGATCGGATTACTTTCCTTTGATCCGAAAAATCAAAATTAAATTCTTATATGGAATGTAAATTCTAAACTTCCATTCAATAAAAATTTTAATGTAAATTTTCACTATCGGTCGAAAATTTTTTTATATTAGTGCTGGAAATTTGTCATTTATAAAAATTGTAAGCGAACCTTTTCAGGGACGAATTTTTAATTTTATTGATAACAAAAATTTGTAATTTTTATATAAGACGCATCTTTATTTACTTTATAACAGTAGTGATTTATTTTTTGGTTATAAAATTTACAAAAAATTGTAGATATATTCCTGTAATGAATTTGCGAGTGGAAATGTCTTATAAAGGATAAAAATTAAACGGTTATATATGTAGTCAAAACTTGTTAAAGGTTTAATAAAGGCGTAATTAACGTTATTACATTTTATTCTGTCACTTTTCTATTTGGTTATTCGCTTCACTCAATGTACCAATTTGTACATGTGATTTTCCATTAAATAATTAATAACAAAGTTTATTTAATAAATTCTTCCCTTTTGAAATCTCCCACGTTTTGTTCAACTACCTATTTAAACAAAATACTTTAAAAAATTACACCGCCACCCGAGATCAAGCTCGAACGTAATCCTCCAACCAGTTTGGAGATTTCCGAATTCGATCAGACCTTCTCAATTTGTGCTTCTCAAGATCATGTTTTCTTGGATATGAAAGTGAGAACTCACTCTCGCTTTCGTTTTCGCTTTCCTCAAAAGAACTACTTCCCACTCTGTCTTCAATCACATTCTCCAAGTTCAATCTGATGTCCGATACATGTCGATTTATCCCATCTATAGTTATTGCCGTTTCAGAGTTCACGCCGGTCACAATTCCAAGTTTCCATAGCCTTAAACATAGAGCTCCTTCAAGCTTTACATAATTTCACAGATTGTGCAGTAGATTGGCTTGGAAACTCGAGTGGACTTCGCCAAAAATGTTGTGATCGGAGATTTGCTGGAACGAATTTGATACTAATACCACACATCGGAAGAGAAATATACAAAAAATACTGCCTTCTCCGCGACACACCCGACCCATGCCATTGTCTTTTAACTGTTAGATGAACTCTCTCCATAGTACCATTGCCCGATGGTCTGTAGGCATTTCGATAAATCCCTCTTGATCCTTTATTTTGTTGGATTACCAACATCAGGGGAGTACTGTTTTCATCTTTTCGTTATAAGGCTACCACCATCCATTCTTTTTCTAACTTTCGACAGCCTCATTAAATCCATCCTCGGCTTTGTGGGGAAACTTTATACTGAAATATCGAAGTCATAAGCGCTTGTGGAGCATTATCTATCCGATTCAACTTTACCATCCATGCTTTACCATCAAACCATGTCAAGAAATTCCTTTCCTCAATGTGATTGATGTAATTCTACATTTTCCCTGACTCAATCACTCCATGCTCAGTGGTTTTAACATTGACATTCGAACAGCAGATTTCTTCCTCGAAAAATTACACCATTTAAATGAATATTGCATCAGAACTTCACATCCCGGAATGACCTTTGGCGTAAAAAAACATTTAAATTAATTTCCTTGCTCATGACGTTTATCGACACAAATCTCTCACAGCAAATAAATTTACCACCTAAAACCAGCCATACGTTTCTTTTAACCCCGGAACTGCTATTGTCTTCGATCATTGTTTGCGAGCACCCAGTATACGAAAGCGCTCGCTTACTCATTCCATCTACTTGAATTCGTATTATTTGCGCGCGAACATTCCGTTGGCTGAATATAGTCGCGCTGACGTATCGACCATATCGTTTTGACTTTACAACTTCTTGCATAATGACCCGGATTACCGCACTTATGGCATTTCAATTTCGTGCATTGATACATGACCATCTTTTCCACATTTGTAACATTTGAAGCGACTTCTAGAAATAGCACAAGCATGATTCGTCAAATCCAATACATAACACGTTGTTCTTTCTAGCAATTTTGTCAGGGGGTTTTAAAGGGCATCAGTGCTGGCACTTATTTGGGCTGCTAGGTCCTGTGGTAGACTATTCACAAAAATAGCCTCAGCAAGCCATCTTCTTCTTTGTCAGCGAGTTCTATCAGTGTTCTGAGATTTCCTAAGTGTACATCCATAGTTTCATTAGCATTCCACTAGGCATTTTCTTTAATTCAGCTACTGCCACCCAAGATGTTTTGCCAAATGTTTTTAACAATGCTGTGAGTACATTTTCTAACGATATCTTGTTTCCCGAATTTTCCTCTAGCATATCGAATGCTGCATATGAATTCCCAACTAAAACCAACGGTAACATTTCCAAAACATTTGCTTTTCTTTATAAATTCCCTGACAATCGCTTTAACATCCCCATTGCAAATCCAAAGAAGCTGGATCAATTTTGCTAGCTGTGATAGCTTGTGATTTTCCATAAAAATATTTAATAACAAAGTTTATTTAATAAATTCTTCCCTTTTGAAATCTCCAACGTTTCATTCAACTGTCTATTTAAATAAAATTCTTTAAACAATTACATTAAAGATGTACATAATTCCAAAAAGTTGTTTATTGGCACCCGTTTGACCTCTAGTTATTACCCAAAGAAAAATATTGTAAATAGAGCAATTAAAATTTAATATTTTCTAAATTAATATATCTATAACCTTTGATGAGATACGAATGATTTTAAAATTTATATTCAGTAAGGTTTTTGTTTATTCCTAATTGTTAAAGATGTTTTTTTGTTAAATTACTGAAATATATTTTCAGTTTTGTGTAAATTAAATAGTTCATTGCGTTTTTCACTATATATTCTCTCGGACAGGGAAACTTAATATATTATTTGTGTGAGGTGTTCTAAAATATAAATTAAATTATTATTGTAAGTTCTCTGTATGTTGAAATCCTTATTTATGCATTAATTATTTTTGTAGAAACTCATCAAACAAGTTATGATTTGATTTGTTTAAATATTATTGTTATTAAATAATAAAACGTATTCGAAATCTTGATTTTAAATGGATTCAATTAATACCAGAAGTTCTGTGGCTAACTATTTGCAACTCACATTTAATGAAAAAATTAATTTTTCTGAATATATTTTTTATTCTAGATTTATTCTAAAATTTAGTTTGAAAAAAACAAAAAAAGTGCTTTATAATATGCTTTTTTTAATTTCTTTTTTTTGTTCATTTGTTTCAAAAATAAAATCGGTAATTTTTGGTATCTTCAAACCAATCCATATTACGAGTATAAATTATTTTCGTGTAATTTCTTTTCAATAAATTATTATTTGCTAGGGTTGTAAATAAAAGTTATCTTCGAAAATAGACAAAATCATTGCTTATGAGATATTTTGCAAAATTAATTTATTTAATATAAGAAAATAATGATTAATTAATGCATAAATAATTGTTAATTAAGTAACTATTTGCACTGGACTGATGTGTTACGCATGTCGACTGTTATCTGTATGATGTAACATAGCACGCCCTGCGATCTTTATTAAGTTGGCAGTTCAATCAACATGTTAAATATTTTATATCGCCTGACTTATATAAGTTAAAATAACATGCAAACTAGCTGTGAATGGCTATTAGTTTTGTAGGCTCGCATGTTAATTCATTACCAACAAAAATGGTTTATACATCTCAAGAGGCCAAAATTATTGATTTAGAAAGGAAATTTCAAGGTTGATGAATTTACTCTGAGTAGGTGCAGGAATAATGAATTTGATAAGATCGATGGGGCCAATATCATTTTGATTTGACGTTAACTGATTTCGTATTGAGACACATGATCCAAACATTTAGATCCAATAAAATCTTCGTGTGCTCAAGCAAAAGATGTTTTGGAGACTTTAGCACAATTTTCTAAGAATTATTGGGTCACAAACAATGTTTTTATTGTATTTACTATAATTCAAAAAAGCTTTAATAACCATGTTCATTAAAAATGAGAAGGTTTACCTAACAGCATTTTCCCCGGTTTTCATAGTAGATAAATGTGAGCGCACTCGCTCAAATGGGTATGACTCATCGGTGTAGCAATGAATCATCTCGATGACTAATTGAAATGATCTGCTGTAAGTCAGGCTACAAGATTATGTGAAATCCTCTGTTATGACACATAGTATTTTTTCTACATCTTGTCAAACACATCATGTCAGGGTCAAAAATTTTCAAAAATTCTGAATGAGTCATTTGCAATTAATTCCTTATTTACTGATTGTTATCACCACGAATAATAAAGAATTTATTCACTCTTCCATACTCCACAGGATTTACCATGATTTGACAAATAAATTGAAAATGTGCTTTTGCTGCTATGCATGTGAATATTAAAACAAACTATTTTTGTGACCATAGATACTATATTATGATTTCAATAGAATATTATTAAAGTACTATTATTTTTACGGGGTAGTCTGGGTACTTATTGAATGGACCACGTATGCAATTATTTTGACAATAATCATTTTTCACCTAAATATGTGGAATTTTAGATTTTTGATTCATTTTTAATTAATTTGCACAAACCTTGCAGTATTAAAAACGCCCACATCACCAGAAAATTATTAATTAATAGTTTTAAACAAAAATTATCTGATAAAATTTACATTTTCATTAAAACTTTCAGATCTCAACCCAAGTGATGACTTTAGAGAACTTAATGTAATTTTCACGGTCAGCCTCAATGATATGACCTCAATGCAGAAAATCAAAAATACAATTTTTTCACTATTAATAGATCTGTTAAAGAAAAATCTCAACAGCAAACCGGAATGCCTTAAACATAACTTCCTCATTAATGAAGAATTGATCAAAGACAACTATATTCAGAAAATGACTCGGGTTTTAAGTAATCAAGACTCCAGTTCCGATTGCTGGTCACTAATATCTCTCGGTACTCTGGAAATCGGCAGTGAAACGATTGAACTGAAATTTATCGATAAAATGAAAAGACAATATGAATTCACAATTGATTCATTCCAAATTGTCCTTGACACGATGTTAGCCTTCTACACCGTCAGTAAGTGCTCCTCAATCACACCGAATCTATTCCCGACTGTTGTTGCGGAATCAGTATCGGGAAGCTTTCAAGAAGCATTCAAACATTTGAAGGAGAACATTATTTCCACCAAAAATCCAGAAGAAATTCTTGGCGGAGGATTGCTTAAATATTGTGGATTATTGGCAGTGGGATTTCAACAAAACAGTTCGATGGATATTCGAGCAACCGAGAAGTACATGTGTTCTCGGTTCTTTATCGACTATCCCGATATTAACGTCCAAAGACAGAAATTGGAGTCATTTCTTGATGCTTTAGTCGATTCCAATTATGAAGTCAAAATTAATTTGTTGAATGTGAGTTTTACTATGAAATTGAATTCAGAGTCATTGTGAAAATTAAGTTGAAATTTATATAATTTTATTGATGTGGATCAAAGATTTTTGATCATATAAAAACCTTATATTTTATTTATTAATTCTGAAGGCATAAAATATTTTAAAATTTATCAAAAAAGTCTAATTATTTTCAACAATTTCCTACGAATGTCGACTGTAGAAAAGTTATTAACACTAAACCTACCAGGACGGGTTAAATAAGTTTGAATGAATAAAGTATTATTTTTATGTTTTTTATATTTAATAAATAAACAATTTTGAAATATTTTTTTCGCTATACATAGTTCTGACCAGACTTACTCCCACACTACCTCACGCCTGATACGTTACAATTGAATGATGAATTACCGCATAGGTGCCCAGAACATTACCCATGTTACACCCCAACTGAGTTATTTATTATTATTATTTTTTTTAATAAGTACAGTCATCACTTGTTAATATAAATTTGTTGGGAAATCTTAAAACAATTTCATTACCTTTTTTTCAAAACTTTATTAATAAACCTACTTGGTGTGCCGTGAGGAATTGACCTCGAATTCACAATCAAATGCTGGAATAGTTTTCAGAATGATTTTCCACAGTATTTATAATAATATCTAATTGTTATTTTTTAGGTTTTCAAATTATTATTTTCATAATCTTTTCTTCGATTTTTCTTTTTAAATTTACTATAGCGATAATTTACTATTATAGTAAATTATCGCTATATAGTTTTTAGTTTCTTACCCACGCACGCGACGAGTGACAATAAATAATGAAAGTTCGTTACGATTTCTAATTACAAATAAAAAAAAATAACATAACGCTACACTTAGGGATGGCAATCCGGATAATAATTGGTTTGAACTATCCGGATATTTTCTGAATTACGGATAATTCGAAATCCGGATATTTTGAATCAATTATCCGGATATTTTATTTTCGAAAAAGTAAATTTTTATCGTTTCAAAAATTTGAATTTTACAGGGTTTTTCATCGTATTTTGACAATGTGTCAACCAATTTTGACATTGTGTCACCGTATTTTGATAAGTAAAAAAACTATTATAAATATTTGTAGATGAATTATTTATATAAAATATTTTATTTCTTATAGTTAAAAAAGTCATTTACAACAATTAAATCAAAAAAAAACATTATATTGGTATTTTCACAATCCAAAATCCTTTTCCGATCATTATTATTGATATGTTGATTGACCATTAAGGGTGTATTAAAAAAATTTTCATTTGTCAAAATACGGTGACACAATGTTAAAATTGATTGACACAATGTCAAAATACGGTGACATAATGTCAAAATACGGTGACACAATGTCAAAACTGATTGACACAATGTCAAAATACGGTGACACAATGTCAAAATACGATGACACAATGTTAAAATACGGTGAAAAACCCTGTATAATCAGAGTTGGCTGTGCACTAACATTACATTTAGAGATTTTTGTTTTACTCGTATTTAAATCAAATCAGAGTTAGTTGTGCAGTGCACTTTGTTTTGGTGGTATTTCTGTGCTGAAAAACGAATTTAAATCAAATTAAAGGTATGTATGAATATATTTAAAATTTTAAAAATTTATATATTAGTTTGTATTTTGAAGGGTTATCGTTATAATAATGTCTTCAAAAAATCGGAGGTTTGGATTCACTTTGAAAAACATAGTTCTGAGGAGGCGACATGTAGAAAATGTGGTAATAATATCAAATGTAAAGGATCTTCTACAACTCCACTCATAAATCATTTGAAAAGACATGAAATTTATATCAACAAAAGAACGTCGAATCAAGAAGAAACTACAAGTGTCAAATCTTCAAAAATTGTAAATTCACAACAAATTTTAAAGTTTGTTAAGAGAGAAAGCTTAGGTGAGTTATTAGCAAAATGTGCTGCAAAAGATGGATTTTCAATCCACGCAATAACTAATTCATCAGCAATTAGAGAATTTATACATAAAAGAGGATTCGAAATGCCACGTAGTCGAAACACAGTTAAAAAACTTATAATTCAGTTTTACGAACAGAAACGAGAAGAACTTAAAAACAATCTAAATACAAAAAAAAACAATGAACAAAAATTCAGTATTACAGTCGATGAATGGACGGACATAAATATGAAGCGTTATATGAATGTTACACTACATAGCAAGAGTATCTGTTATAAATTAGGATTGGCAAAAATCGATGGATCTTGTGACGCTGAAAAAACTAAAAAAATAGTGAAAGATAAACTTTTAGAATTCGGTATTCAGTTTTCAGATATTGTTGCCTCCACGCATGATGGTGCTGCTCTTATGCAGAAGTATGGACGAAATATTTCTGCAATCAGTCAATTGTGCTACAATCACGCCATTCATTTGGCCGTGATTGGTGTTTTTTATAAAAAAACAGGAACGGTTACGACATCTGATGATGAAAATAATAGCAAATTTGATGAGCAGTCTGAAAACGATTCTGATTATGATTATGAAAATAGTGATATTGAACACGAAAATATGAATTTAGGATTTGATAATACTGGTGTTAATAATATACTTATGAGACCTGACATTAATGTTGTTATATCTGAATCACGGAGGCTTATAAAATTTTTTAAATTTTCTGCTGTTCGAAAAAATGTTCTTCAAAAATATGTTATGGAACAAGAAAAAAAAGAATTACATTTACTGTTGGATTGCAAAACCAGGTGGAACTCATTGGTCCCTATGATTGAGCGACTCCTAAAGTTAAAAAAATGTATTAAACAATCATTGATTGACTTATTAGGAACGGAAAAAGAATATTACAATGAACAAAATTTCGTAATCCTAGAAAATATGTTAAATATCTTAAAACCACTTGAATTAGGTGTAAAAGAGTTGAGTAACGAACAAGCAACACTTTTATCTAGCGAAGGTGTTTTTAAATTTATGTTTAAAAAATTAAACGATATTGATTCAGATTTGAGAAATGAAATGCTGACGTCATTAAAAACAGAAATTTTAAAACGAAGAAATAAAGAAGTAGTATCTTTGATGAAATTTCTACAAAATTCATCAATCTCCCGAGATGATAATTTTGATGATGTTACATATGCTTCGAAACCAGCAATCTATGCCTATGCAAAAGATACAATGAGTCGATTGTATGCAATTCCAGAAGATGAAAATCATGTGTCTTCGTCCGGATCTGAGGATGAAATTTGCGAGCCGATTACATTGGTTATGGAATTGAAAAAATCTATAGCTTCCATGAGCAGTGAAAATCCAACAAAATTTCAAAAAACTAATTTTGACTCTTTACAAAAAGAATTTAAACTTCTTGAAGGCAATGGAAAACTAACTCACAACTTAGAAAAACTTTTGAATGCTCTTAATACGATTCAACCAACCTCCACTAGCAGTGAGAGAGTTTTCTCGGTGGCTGGTACATTTTCAACAAAATTAAGAAGTAGACTTCAGTTTCCATTGTTGAACGCTTTGGTATTCTTGAAATATTATTTCAATAATGAATAATAAATTAATAATGATTAAAAATAATAAAACTATATTATTATATACTTTCTTTTTCTTGAATTAAATAAAATGAACTTAAAAATTAAAATATTTTGATTTTTTTTTCTAAATTTCAGAATTGGCAAATATCCGAATAGTATCCGGATATCCGGATATTTCATGTTTAAGCTATTTGATATCCGGATACCAGAAAGTCCGGATAATTGACATCTTTAGCTACACTACAACTACATTTCCCGTTTCATGTATTTGTGCTTATCGAAATAAGTCGTTTTTCCATCAGAGGAGGTCATGGCCGAAATCTAATGTTTTGTCTTAAACCTATAAATTTATTTCTAACTGTCAATTAAGTGTACACAATTTATAACTAAAAATTAAAATTTTTATGACGTGTAAGGTTAATTCCTTCGACACGGTTCTTATTTTGTTGATATCAGACATATTGACACTACCAATTTCGATATTTTCAGTTTTCTGTATTGAATCTAATATTTGGTCATGTGAAAATATTTCGAACATGTCTACCCTTGGGCCAAAAATCTCAGGACCTCTTTGATTGTGATCTCACACCTTGATGGTACGAGGGTTTTACAATTCCATATTTACATTATGATTATTACATTATCATTGGAACTACGTATGAATACTAAGTTTCAAGTCTATAAAATGTATCATGTGGATCAAAATAATATTATATGACTTGATCCTAACAAAATGATTGTTAAATAAAAGCTTGTAATTATATACTTGTAATATTAATAATAATAATAATAATAATAATAATAATAATAATAATAATAATAATAATAATAATAATAATAATAATAATAATAATAATAATAATAATAATAATAATAATAATAATAATAATAATAATAATAATAAGAATAAGAATAAGAAGAAGAAGAAGAAGACGAGTATTTTGATAATGCTTATTTAATATACTCACTATTATCTAAATACATATTGAATATCAACAATATATTTGTTTTTTTAATGGTATTGTTTTTTTTGTTCCAATGTGTATTATTAAAAGATTTGAAATATTATCATTTTTAGATTAATATAATGAATGTTGAAGTGTTGAATGTTGCTAATTCGTGAACTGATGTAAAATTACTTTAAAATATGTCCAAAAGTATTAGAAGATATAAATATGGTTTATTGTGTAAAAGGTTTGAGTATGTAAATGATGCAACGATGGTATGGTATATTTGATTGTGACTATAACTTCAAAGACAAAGTTCGCTCTATCTGTTCAAAAGCTTTTAATATTAATAATATCAACTTATCATATGCTTTAATCATACAATTATATTAGAAATAATCTTACCCCCTTACCAGAAGTGTTTTCTTCTGGTTAATATCGGTGAAATATTGATAACCATTCATATGCAGAGTGAGTATTATATTTATTAATTTTTTTAATTGTTACTAAAGACTATTTAATTCTATAAAGAATTTTCAGGAATAACTATTTGCTATATAAGGGGTATAAACATAATCTCGCAATGGCATAGTTTTTCATGCTAACTTTGTTTAGATTAAATTAAAAATATTTATTTAATCACATAAATTAATGCTTGTAGTCACGATATTTCATTTTTTATTAATTGAACTGGAATATTTATTGGAATTTTTTAAATTGATTATTAAATTTTGTTTATATTGATTAAAGTTGTACTTTCGACTGAATATCTATGAAATATTTGATTGATTCCATAGGTTCTTTATGAGGTGGTGTCACACTCAACTGTCTGCTTGATGACCCATGAACGTCGTCAGACCTTGCAAATGATCAATAGTCTCATTCAGAATATATTATCGGAAATCGAAATAAAAAAATCAACTGTCCAACTTGATGATTTGAGCAGTCAGAATTGGGTTCTTGATCAGGTGTTTTACGGGACATTTTATTTCCCTCAACAGGTTTATGTAACCGGACCTATGAATGCGAGTCAGTCGAATAATATCAATTTAGGAAATATATCGGGTAACCAAATTCTAATTTGTACAGGAGATAATACCGATTTCGTAACCACCAGCAATCAAATTGTATCTGTCAATCAGACTACATCTACATCCATTGACAGCAGCTCCTGGCTAGGGGGGTACCAGAACCAGAATAATCAAATTTATTGTTGCAATGGCCCATTAATGTGCGCATAATTGACATGTATAATTGTTAATGTTTTATTTTTCTTCAAAGGTTTTTTGGTGGGATTCTTTTCTTGTGCTTATTCTTGTTTACATTGCTGTTATTGTTGTTATTGTTAATGCTGTTGTTGTTGTTATTATTATTATTATTGTTATCGCTGTTATCGTCTTTTTGAATGCGTATATTTTAAATTTAAATTTGAAGTTATAATATATTTTAATGGTGCTGCTATTTGTGATTTATTGTACAAATTTTGTGATAGAAATAATTTTGTTGGGGTCTTTCATTGAAATTTTTAAGGTATTTATATAAGATCATTTTGTTTATTTCTATGTTGTTTACTTATGAGGTTTTTATGCATAATTATCATTGTGTCATTATAATATATATATTGATAAAAGATTTTTCATAACATTTTACCTTATTGTAATTGTACATTTAATCTTTATATTATTCAGAGTAACATTTTGATTCATATATATACGGCTTTATACGGCTTTTTATATATATGGCTTGTATTATTTAATAATATTAAAGAAGAGGAAATTATAAATTGTATGTCGAATGTGTTCACTCAGCAATTAATTATTTTATGTACTGACAACCTAAGTCCACACAGTCAATTTAAAGAGTATTTATAGAGAATAAATCTATTTATAGAGAATAAAATTATACAAGAAATCTGCGGTATTTATAAAGTCAAAAGACATTTTTAAACTAGTTGTTAGTAGAAATGCCGATAAAATTACATCTAGTTATTGTGCTTCTTGAATGATTTCAGAACGAGTCAGACCTTTTAAAGTCGACGAAATGCTTTTTTCCAATTGCCGATGTAACTGGTCCTTAAAGTATTCTTAATTTGAATCTTCCACGGTAAGAAAAGACTACTACATGAGTTGTAGCTTCGCATAAAACTAATTCAAGAGAAACCACATTTTTATTGGCACCTAGGGGTTGTCGGTCATTTCTAGATACCGTTATGATTGTAATACTGTCTACTCCTTTCATGTCTGCAGTTATCCTTTAAATATAATTGACATAAAATATATTACTCATTCATTCTGACATTCATCTTTTTCGGTGATTGATTTCTATGCTCGGTGGGACATCCCAGTATCACTGGTAATTATTCAACCTTTGCTAGAGGATCTTTAATGATATCAAGTTCTCCCACATGGGAAGGTTTTTGCCTATTCGGTATGTTGAGTGCTGTTAATTGGTGCACGTCTATATCTTATATGTTTGAGATTCTAAATGGGTTTTCGATCATTCTAAAGTAACTTTAATTATTAATTCTACAAATTCTCTATGCAGTTATTCATTTGCCTCTTAACGTTTATTCATTTCACTGAACATGTAATGCAGGACACTAACTACCGTGCGCGTATATTTATGGTGAGTGGCGTTAGAGTTATTGGTATTAGTTTTCATTATCGTTATGATGAATAAAGGTTCGTAATTATGAAAGAAGCAACCAAGAAAATATTACGCTTGAAGCATTGCAGCGATAGCCTGCTAGAAGAGAGTCGCAATCAGCGCATTCTAATCAACGAACAATCAAAGATACTACACCAAATTTATTCGGATTCTGAGTTAAGAAAGCGCATCGTCGAATGTCCTGTAACGGATCGGACTAATGTATTTCCTGTTGGGTATATGGGAGGAGTCAAACGGACATACGTAGTGCGGCTGGCATCATGTTCTTTTAGCTCGGGGCCCTTCCCCCACATAACCCGCATGATTTACAAATATTCCCTCATGTGAGCCCGTGATGATCTACCCACGTTGGTGCTGCTCACACGGGTCGGAGTTGATCCGCAGGTGAGCCCCTGCCTTAGGACTACTACGGACCCACTCTCAGTTCAGGTTCCTCGGTGCCTAAGAAGGTCTTACCCCTACTCGTCCTGCATTCTCGGCCCGTCCCTGGTCCAAGGGGACGACCCACATTCTCCAATGGTCATTCCAATTCATTCATCCAGTCCTAACTCATTACTCTATAACTTTTACGGGACAACACAATGAGCACAATGATTATATTAATGAAATTGAAGATACATATGAATACAAGCTGACGATCACAACACGTAGGAGAGTACAAAACACACATCATCTAGGTCATTTGTAAAGATTGTTGAGCTCGACCGCGTAGGATGAGAGATGGGTCAACGACATATCCAATTATGAGAAAACTTCCCCTTCGGCGATCATCTCGTCAATGTCGACAGGTAATCGACGATCTCGCACTAGCTGGACCCCTTCGGGTGAGATCACCCGGAATATCTCCTTTGTGGGGGTAGAGGGTATCGACGATAACTTTTCCAGAGAAGACTGGGCCACAGACAACGACGCCTCGAGAGCCGCTATTGCATCTCGACGTCTTTGGTTTTTGGCGGCTCGGGTCGGTCGTTTTCTTTTACGCTGGGGTTGGTGATTGTCCGCATCGGGTGCGGTAACTGATGGCACTAAAACTGGAGCCAAGATAGGGTCGGATGGACCACCTACCGGCGGCTGATAACTGTATAAGGCCGGTGCTGGAACAGGCGGCAGATAGGAGCCGTGCCCCAAACAACTGGTTGTAGCGGTGGAAATACTTTGGTGATGAGTTGGAAAAACATTGCTGGCCTCCGAGACGGGGAATTCTCGCACCCGTTTGGCCAATTCTGCCTCCGTGTAGACCTTGTGGAGGGCTTCTGATTGCGCCTTGATCGTCAATCTTTGACAGCGACTCTCCTCTAGGAGGCTGTCCCTACAATGTTCTAACCGGAGAATTTTACTGCGCTCCTCCTTCATCTGTGGCGGGGAGAACCACGTGCCTTCATAGAGATCAATTCTCTTTTTCAGTGCCCCGATGTATAAGTGGAGTTGCGCTATGTCTGCGTTTTTATCTGCGCAGGAGAAGCATGGACGAAGATCCTTGTTCGTAGCGGTTGGAGCAGGCATCTAAAGATCGAGACGTTTGGTTAATTGTAGAATGTGAAAAATCGGTGGAGTGTCGTTTATAAAATTTGGACTGCAAGTTTTACCCTATTTTCAATCATCCCGTTCGATAATGACCCACCTACCCATATCACTGGTCAACATTCATACTTATTTCATCGCAAGCATCCATACTGATAGAGAAAAAGAAAACGGAATTCCTCAAAACAATTCATTTACCCTAACTTCGACTTTATATTTATTTTCCAAAGTTGGCCATTTTATTTAACGTGCTTTTTATTAATTTGATACAATCTAATTTATTGTAATTGTCCTTCCCTAGTAATAGCATTCCCACTCCCCGTACTACTATATTCATGAAATTACGCACTCGCTGGGTCACGAAAAAACCTAGTTCGGTATGACTGGTGGCTATTGGTGTTTTAAACATCGTGATCGGCTTCATAAAAGAACCGCAAAAATTTAATTTAAGTCTCATTATAATTTGCTGTTTGAGCCTCTTAAATCTTGCGCCATAAATGTCGTCATAACGACGCCTGTTAGTGAGTAGTGGTGCATTAGTTTTACCTTTTATGTATACTAACAGTTGTCATCAGGTCTATTCATATGCATGCAATGTATGATTTATCGTCAGCCTGTGTTCTGGGACTGGGTAGCAATTCTACTATTCAATGTGACGTAATCTCGCTATCGGATTGTACATGTGGCCTAGCTATCTCCCCTGCTACCATTATGTAATCATGATGTAAATCTATCCACTATCTGCACACTAGACATGATATCGCTGGCTGATTTTCTAGATAGGTTGGGGTCTGAGAGAGTGTCACAGAAATCACCTGAAACTAATTGTGTGGGTTAGTTGCGAATCTACTAGATAAGATCGATTCTATATTTGGATTTTTCTCTACTAATTGGTTTTGAGATAAGGACTGTCAACTCGTTCGCTCAGAATTGAGGCTTCAGATATCTTATCAACCGATTTCCGGCGGTCTACTACGATCACTCGATGTCGCAGGCGACCGTTTCTTTCGGACTCATAGTCAGTGTTTTAATCTACTATCCAGAGATGTTTACATTCATGTCTAAATCGAGCTATTATCAATGACAGCGGCTGGACGTCGGTCGATTATTAAGTCTCCTCGGAGTCGACGATAACAAGATGATAGATCTATTCGCTAACCTCCTGGCGGGGTAGATTCTAAAGCGCCTTCAGATTGCAAGATACAAAATGGGCTTAGTACATAGAATCTCTCGTAAAAACTCGAAAATAATAATTCCTTCCGGCAGACATTCTAACAGTCACTTTTCTCAATGCAAGACGAATATGGCTCTAAATCAAAGATTTTTAATGACGTGATTGGATACAAGGCTGATGATAGTTCTAATGGTATGCCTCCTGGAGTTCCCAAGGTATCGTTGACTCAAACTCTGTCACTCGGAAGTTTCTGTAACGAATGGTTTTCGACGACTAAAATGGTTGGATTTCACTCGATGAAAGAATCATTTACTTGATTTGTTAAATCTCACATGGTTTCCTCGCTCCTCACAACCCACCCAAGGCAGTACACATCTCTGCCCACTGCTCTTGGACCGGTGTGAAGGACGACTCGACCCGTCCCATCGCAACTCTATTCTCAATAAATGTGCAATAATACAATTTAATTATTCAATAAATCAATATAGAAATAAGGGAATTATGAGAAAATCAATTAAATAAATGTTCACCTGGCGACCACGACATTTGGATTCCGGGTATGATGACTCTGGTTAGCATAAATCCCGTATTCATTAAGTCATCACTTTAGTTTCCAAATTCATATGGATCTGGGGCTGGTTCTATCACTTCAATTTCCTGAGTTCATATTCGTAAATTTCCTCTCCGTAGGACGTTCGAAAAATCCAACTGCATCATACCCGGACTCCAGAGGACGTCGTCGCCAGCATCATAGAGAGAAAGCAACACCTCCGTTTTAAATATAAAATTTATTGGATTATAAACGTCTTGGTAAATTCATAATAAATATTTAAATCATCATACTAAAATCTAAAAACATAATTTACCAAAAATCTCCGAAGGTGTTAGATCAAAATAATATCAGTTTTCTTTAGATAGACTCGTTCCACTTAACTGAATTCGATCTCCGTTAAATGTATATGTTATCCGATGTATGAATATGGTTCGATAATCTGTGCTCGTGAGTGGTTCCTAGTTTTCCTGTAGAGTTTCGGGTTAGAATGATAATATAAAGGATAAATTTTACCTGTAGAGTTTCGGGTTAGAATGATACTCTACAGATTTTTGTCGCTCTTTATATATTATTTTTCGTCCAATCAGGACGCGACTTGCATGTAATATTATTATTTATTATGATTTTTATGTTTTTTAATGTAATAAGGTATCTTTTAATGACTTTTTTCCTATTTTTATTATTATTTTATTTATTTTCCTATTTTTTATTATTTTATCTGTTTTCTTGTGGTTTTGTTGCTATTTTATTGTAACTTCATTTTTTGTTTTAATTAGCCTTATGGATGATTTTTTATTTTTATTTTGTTTTTCTTCTTTTAATTTTTGTTCATTTTCTTAAATTTTCTGCTATTTTATTTTTCTTTTACTGTTGTTCATTGGGTGCCTTCCCTCTTGTCTTATTTTCCTTTTAGAGGTTTTGTTGTTTTATTTAGTTATTCTAATTTCTTTCTGGATGTTTAAATTTGTTTCCTCCTATGTTTCTCGTATTTTTTATATGTTTTTATTTTATTTTACTCTATCCCTTCCTCGGTTCGTTTTTTCCAACACCTTCGGAGCTTGGCCCAACATTCCTATCCACCATCAATTGAAAGGTCCGAGTTCACCGAAACGAACGACTTGTCTAAATCACGAAAAAACTCGCTTTCCTCACCGTCTCCCGAGGTGATTTATGTCAGGACTAGTACGGCTTCCAGTACAACCGGCCAAAACGGAAATCTCGCACTCGCGTTGAACGTTCAAAACGCCGACGAGACAAGCAAGCTCAGGCAGAGGCAACTCTAACCGCTAATAACGCCAAGGCAACCGCAGAATTCATCGCAGCTTTGGAAGCCGCAAAACCACCATCGTTCAAGGTAGTGCCAGCCACGGGTACTCCTTAGATGGAAGAAGTCCACTTGGAATTTGATCTCAAGCAATTACACAAAGAGGCCGAGAACAGCGATTTTTGGACACAACCGGCCGTTGGATCTATTTGACTACCTTATACTACTGTGTAGCGAAACTTTGTTCTGAATAGTGAGCATGGCAACCAAGTTTTATGCAGTGTGTAAATTTGTTTAAATGTAATAGACAAGAACACTCGATTCTCTTTTCTTGATGCCGATTGTAATCGTAATATACGTTGTTTTCTGTTTTCTTCTCAGATATATGGTGTAATATCATGACGTAGAGCTGGGGAGTAGGAAATGCATGATCTTGCTTAGGGCTATGATGTTATGATGATTTCGACTACTATTTTTCATTGAGATGTAAGACCTTCTATCGGCATTCTAGGACCCGTATGGAAACTCTATAGGGAACTAGTTTTAAGATAGCAACTCACCTACTCTATAGATTTTATTGACTTAGGGCAGCACCAACATGATGAATTTCCATGGGTACTTTGTCGTAAGGTAAACGCTCATGGGGGAATCTCCAATGGTTGACTGAAGGAATCTAAATTGAGATAAAGACATCTTGTGGATTACAGTGAATGGCGACATATTCACCTAGACTACTCTTATTGCGTCGCGTCAACTTCAAGGGAAACCCAACAGAACGCTTATTTTTGTAAAGTCTTTGTGCATATACAATTAGGTTTTTGAAAATAGAAACTAGTGTTGTTTTATTTAATCTATATCCTTTATAACCTACAAGCAATTAATCTTTTGGAGTCAGATTAATCATAAATTGTGTTAGATATTTTTGTCCACATGATCAATCTTAACAAAATAAACTAAAACGTGAAAATGAATCTTTTAGAAAAAATAATAACTCATTCAAATAAAATTTATCAAGCAAGTTCTTCTCTTTTGTCAAGGCACATTTTCTAAATATTTCCACTTGCTTGGTTGTGAGTAATTGTATTTCAATTGATATTTCTCATCCCATCAGCTGCCGTTACAATGCCCAAATTCAACATTAAACCTTGTTCAACTTTCATTTTAAGCAAGTGACTCGATTGAAAAAACGACTCCAAAATCCAACAAAATAAATGAGCATTCAATTCCTCAAATCCTCTCTTCGTTAATTTCGCTACTATTACTGAATAATGTTCACTTTCTCAAATAATAAACTCAACTTCTTTTTAATTTTTGAATCTTTATTTTTCAAATTTGTAATTTCTTTCATGAAATATCGAGTTTCAAAATCCATGTTTTTATGGTTGATTTTAAATTATTTTTTTGTTTATATTTTTATAAAATAGAAATAATTATTTAACATACAAATCATGCAATAAATATTTTAATAATAATAATAATCACTAAGATAATATGGAAAGTACTGAATTGAGTCCGTAGCAATACTGAAATTAAATGATGTAATGTTTTCAATATTTTGGGGGGAAACTTTTTTGTGTCATTCTATATAAACCGATTGTGATAATATTATTGATTATTAACATAAGATTTCTATGAAAAATAATCAAAAATGATTAAATATAAAATAGAAAATCAATCAAAAGCCAAAGTTTTTATTGGGTTTTATTTTATATTTTATATTAAATGAAAAATACAAAATGTTATCTCTCTTTTAAACGTTTCGGAATATCATCGATAATGATTTTCCTTTCTCCGGTACTGACAGATTCAACATTTGACATATCCAGCATTTGTGCATAAAACCTTTGAAATCGATTAAAAGCTTCCACATTTTTCTCATTGAGTTCATCGGCTGCTTCGTTTGATGTCAACTTCTTTCGGAATTTATTGATCAAATCTTCAATATAAACCACAGTCGATCTGTCTAGATCTATATTACTCTTTTTCATCCTATTAAGAACCATTGACCGGGCATCCCATGTAACTACAGATCGAAGCAGAGAAAGAAGAATTAAGCCACTAACAACGATTTCGTTTCGTTTAAGAAGATATAAGAATTTCTTAACGTCATCGGAATTCTTACATTTCCGCGAATAAGAAACCCAGGATAGGGGATCAAATTTTGATATTTCAATAGTCTCACTGGAGGAATTAACGCCAAGGCGAGAATTCCTGAACAATGAGACATTTCTAAACGAACTCAACTTATCCAGCTGAAAACAGAACGGTATAAAAACGTGAAAAGTGAAAATATATATTTTCCACCTTGAAATGCTTAGCTATTTGTATGACAGCGTCCAAATAGAAATCATTTTGCTGAGGATCAATTTTCCCTAGATTTGTAAAGGGCAAGCACGTAACAAGATTGGTTAATATGTATTGGTTCAGTTTGCAGTCGGATTTTTCAATTAAATGCACAAATCCCAAAATGCCACCAAGACAAGCTAATTTATCAGCTGAGGTCAAATTTGATTGGAGCCACTGAATAGCCTATTTGGATAATGTGTATAATATGATTGCTGTGTTATCAGGACAATTGGAAATTGTGCAATAATATTAAATATCAATAAAAAATTATATTAAAAAATAATAAAATAAATATTAATATAAAAAAATAAATTATTGGTAATAAGTAATAAATAATCTGGCACTCGATCTAGAGTCAACGATATTTTGTATGTCTTTATTAGTGTAGCGATTTTTTAAGATAACCGATTAATATTTTTAATATTAGAATTATTATTTATTTAAAAAAAAACTTTTAATCAATTAAACAAAATTAAAATATATATTAAAAAAAATTCAATTATTTAAACAAAAATATTTTAAAATAAAATATATTAAACAAAAAATAATTTAATCATTTAAATAAAAAAAAATTTAATTTACCAAAAATGTATTACAATTATTATTTATTTTTTATATTTTAATCGCTAGAACAAAAATAAAATTTTTATTAATTTAATTATTTAAACAAAAACATATTAGAATTATTTATTTATTTTTAAAAAAATTTTATCACTTGAACAAAAAATAATATATCCAAGCATTTAAGCAAAAAATAAAATATTCAATCACTTAAACAAAAATAAATTATATATATTAAACATAAAATAATTTAATCATTTAAACAAAAAAAAATTAATTTACCAAAAATATATTACAATTATTATTTATTTTAAAAAAACTTTAATCAATAGAACCAAAATAAAATTTTTATTAATTTAAACAAAAATAAATTTAATCATTTAAACAAAATCATATTAGATTTATTATTTATTTTTAAAAAATTGTTATCACTTGAACAAAAAATAAAATATCCAAGCATTTAAGCAAAAAATAAAAAATCCAATCACTTAAACAACAATAAAATATATTAAACAAAAAATAATTTAATTATTTAAACAAAAAAATATTAGAATTATTATTTATTTTTAAAAATTTTTAATCACTTGAACAAAATTAAAATATTCAAGCATTTAAAAAAAATATATTTAATCATTTGAATAAAAACATTAGAATTATTTATTTATAAAAATATGCGTCATTTAAACAAAACTAAAATATATATTAAGCAAAAATAAATATAATCATTTTAACAAAAACATAATAGAATTATCTATTTATTTTTAAAAAATTTTTATCACTTGAAAAAAATAAAATATATATTAAACAAAAAATAATTTAATCATTTAAACAAAATAATTTTTTAATTTATCAAAAATATATTAGAATTATTATTTATTTAAAAATATTTTAATCGCTAGAACAAAAATAAAATTTTTATTAATTTAAACAAAAATAAATTTAATCATTTAAACAAAAACATATTAGAATTATTTATTTATTTTTAAAAAAATTTTATCACTTGAACAAAAAATAAAATATCCAAGCATTTAAGCAAAAAATAAAATATATTAAACAAAATATAATTTAAGTATTTAAACAAAAACATATTAGAATTATTATTTATTTTTAAAAATTTTTAATCACTTCACCAAAATTAAAATAATCAAGCATTTAAAAAAAAGTATATATTAAACAAAAATAAATTTAATCATTTGAAAAAAAAAAATTATTAGAATTATTTATTTATAAAAATATGCGTCATTTAAACAAAACTAAAATATATATTAAGCAAAAATAAATATAATCATTTTAACAAAAACATAATAGAATTATCTATTTATTTTTAAAATATTTTTATCAGTTGAACAAAAATAAAATATATATATTAAACAAAAAATAATTTAATCATTTAAGCAAAAAAATAAAATATATATTTTAAACAAAAAATAATTTAATCATTTAAACAAAATAATTTTTTAATTTATCAAAAATATATTAGAATTATTATTTATGTAAAAATATTTTAAAAGCTAGAACAAAAATAAAATTTTTATTAATTTAAACAAAAATAAATTTAATCATTTAAACAAAATCATATTAGAATTATTTATTTAATTTTAAAAAATTCTTATCACTTGAGCAAAAAATAAAATATTCAATCACTTAAACAAAAATAAAATATATTAAACAAAAAATAATTTAATCATTTAAACAAAAAAATGTTTTTTCATTTACCAAAAATATATTACAATTATTATTTATTTAAAAAAATTTTAATCACTAGAATAAAATTAATTTTTTTGTAAATCTGTAAAAAGGGATTATATTATCTGATTAAAATAATCTGAAATACCTCCAAATATTTCTATTGCAATTAATTATTAAAGGTAGCTCATAAAAACATACGAAAATATTATCATAACGCCTCTTGAGCATATTTGTCGGGCTGGCAAAATAGTTGACAGAATTGTTCGAATGTGACCAGTTTTCCTCGATGAAATGATCAGCCGCTACCAGGCCAAATTTATTGGATAAATTTAGGATTGATGCTTTATAATTGTCTGGACAATAATGAATGACATTAGAGTGAGGAATCTGGATCAATTCTGTTGATTCAGGATTCGCTTCGACAAGGGTTTGGAATGAATATTTGATTCCCTTGGAGGAATCAATAACACGCTCTATAATTTCCCGATTTCCGAATTGGCAATATCTAGCAATTTTCAATACCGTATTAAATACGTGCTCATCCAATGGGCATCTGAATAGACGTTATCGAAGTTCCAGATCAATATATTATTATTTTTATTGAATTTTTTTTATTTATCATTATTTATGATTTTTTTATATTTTTTATATTAAGCAAAAAAAATATATATATTAAACAAAAAATAATTTAATCATTTAAACAAAAAAAAATTTTCATTTACCAAAAATATATTACAATTATTATTTATTTAAAAAAAATTTAATCATTAGAATAAAATAATTTTTTTATTAATTTAAACAAAAAAAATATTTTTTTCATTTACCAAAAACATATAAGAATTACTATTGATTTAAAAAAATATTTATTTATTTAAATAAAAATCTGTTATTATTATTATTATTATTTTTAAAATTAATATTTATTATTAATATTTTTTTAAGTATTAGTCAAAGAAAATTTAAAAAATAAATTGAATTTAAAGTTTATTGACTAAAATTTTAATTTTAATGATTTGTAAATTATAATATTTTGATTTATAAAATTTAAATTTATTATTGATTTATGAATTTTAATATTTAAATTTTAAACAGTGTACAGAGGTGATTATTTAACATAAAAATAAAATTGTATATATACTTATTTAAAATAGACAACAGAGCATAAATTAAAGAATTATTTGTTACATTTAAAATTTGTAAAAAGAAAACAATCGATAAAGAAAAGCTCGATAGTTTTCTTTAGAGATTAGAAAATCATTTCTGACGGACAATTATCATGGGCTGGTAAAACTAGAGGCTTAAGTTTGAAAATGGTTCAGTAACATAGCATCAAATGACAGTCCATAAAATAGAAAAAACAATGATGAAATGATTACAAGAAAGTTAATGAATCTCTGTTAATATGGTTCACACAACAGCGAGACAAAAAATACCAATATCTGAAGTCATTCTCTAAGAAAAAACGCTTGGCTTTGCAAGGACTTTTATTGATGTTGACTTAAATTTTACTGTTACTATGAGATGTCTTAATCGGTGGCAGAAAAGATATGGAGTTCGACAACTAGAAATATGTGGAGAAAAATTGTCAGCAAATAAGGAAGAATATATCAGATTTGAAAAGGAGTTGAATCTTAAGTTAAACCGATACATAAGGTCCGTCCCATGAGCAAGTTTATAACTGGTCTAAACTATAAAATGCTACTCAATAAAACATTGGCATTTCAAGTAGAAGTAAAAGAATATAAAAGAACGATAGAAAGAGTGACAGTTTTAATTTGTAATAACGCAGTAGGAAATCACATATTTAAATTAACATTGATAAGGAAATATTAGAGCATTCTTATTTGTTGATTAAAGGAATCAAAAAAGTGACCAAGGAAAGCTATTTATTTTACTAACCTACCTGGATGAGAATGAGCTTTATATGATGAAATTATTGTCGTGTAACTCCCTCCAAACTTTACATCACTTTGTCAAACAATGGACCAAGAACGCCATAGAAACTTTAAAGAAGAAATATCAGTGTATGTTTATTGCTTTGCTGATTACCTTAATAGAAAAAGGAAACAGGGTGCTGAGTGAAATAGAAAAAAATATTATATATGTTATTTAGTGGGTAACACAGCCTTGGGAGAAGGTATACAAATTGCCTGCTGAACAGAATTCTCCAATGAATTGCCTCCTTTACTGATGAGCATATAGGAATATAGAGACGTGGATATAATTGACTGGGTAAATAAAAATGAGCAGAATGCAGAGGATGACATGGACATTGGGGCAGTAGAATCGAAAACTATTTCACATATAAACCAATGAAAGCATAAGAAATCATCTCGGATTATATCGAGCAACAAGAGTCCAATAGTGTGGATATAATGTTATTCGGACGCTGGTGAGATATAGCAGCGGGAATAGATTAAGTTCATAAATGCAGATGTTGATTACTGATTTTATCAATAAATAATTCGGATATTTCTAACTTATTCTGATGAACAAATACAATCTTTTTAATATTTTGGTTATTCGATGGTTTATCCGATATTTCGGCTTATCCAGTAACACGCAGGCCAGATTGTGGGGTAGAAATGAATGAATGTCTGATATGAATTAAATTATTATTATTGTTTTTATTTTATTATTATTATTAATTTATATTAATTTTATTTTATTATAATTATTTATTATTAATTATTGTTATTATTATTAATATTCTTTGTTATTATAATTATTTATTTATATTAATTATTTATTATCAATTATTTATTAATATTATAATTATTTATTAATGTTTATTTTATTATTATTATTAATTATTATTAATTTATTATTATTAATTATTTATTATTATTATTTATTATTGTTATTATTATTAATATTATTTGTTATTATAATTATTTATTTATTTTGATTAATTATTTATTATCATTATTTATTATTAATTTATTATTGTTAATTATTTATTAATATTATTATTTATTAATGTTAATTTTATTATTATTATTAATTATTTATTAACATTATTAATATTAATAATATTATTTATTTAAATTTATTATATTAATTATTTTTTATTATTAATTTATTATTGTTAATTATTTATTTATATTTATTATTATTATTATTAATAATAATTATTTAGTAGTTTTTTAATTTATACCTGTCCTTACTTAATATCATTTATCATTATTAATATTGTTAATATTATTTTATATCATTATTATTTTATATTAATTTATTAGTTTTATAATTAATAAAATATCCATTGAAAATAAAAATTCAGAGTTGAAAATCAAAGGAAATTTTTATAATATAATCTATATTTTATTATTGCGATGAATGGTTATATTAATAAATTAAATAAATCTGAAAAATATTCAATTAAACAGCTAATTAAATGCGCGATAATTAATTACTTGTATTGATGAACTAATTTATTGAATATTAGCAACGCTATGCCAAACCCGCGTTTGCGGTCAAAAAGGCAGCCTTCCAGCATCGCACAAAGTGTGTAAGATGTCGGTTTGTAACCTGTTGTCAAAAATTCGTCTAATAATCTCGAACTCTCTTTGATCATACCGGCTGGAAAACTAATTTCATAGCTAATACTTTCCATTTACTAACACCAAACCTTTATTTAACACCAGTAGTAGAGAATTCATTGCGCTTTCTTTCATTGAAATGTCTTTCAATTTCATTTGATCAACAAACTCCAACGCTCTCATTGCAGGTTGTCTAATTTTTTCAAGTTCTTCATTTGACACTAACTGAATTACATTATTTGACAATTGATACACCAACTCGTTATTCGCTATTTCTTTCGAACAATTTTTAAACAAAAGACTATAAGTCACATCTGTCAATTCCATTTTTATATCTAAAGATTTTTTTATTATTTTGAAAGCTGATTCACTGTGACCTCCTAGATTGGCTAAATGTTTTAAAATTATATTCACCATATAAGCACTAGGCCTAAATCTGTCAACAAGGATCATGTCATGAAAAAATATCTAAATAAAATAAAAAATTTCCTAAATAGTAATACCATTTAACTGATATGAGTTTCTTTAAATCACCCATTTCTGCTGCTTTGTTTATTAATCGTAAATAGAAATCAGCATCATGTGGTCGAAACATTCTGTTTAATCGAGATTTGTGAATTATATTACCAACTTGAATTTCATTATCTTCAGCATCAATCGGTGTTAAATCTTTCTCAGTTAATCTCTTAAATTCACTATCAAAAGTTTTGAATCCACAAATTCTCGTCACATTTATTATCTTTAAATAATTATTTGAAACACGAAAACTATAATTATATATTCGAGATAATTTTAAAAGCATTATTTTAAATATGTCGATTATTTAAACACAGTCAACATTCGATATATATTTCATATAAATTAACATTTAAACTTTAATCCAAGATAAATCCAATTAAAAATGTTATAAATTAATTTAATGATAAAATTAATGAAAAAATTATGGGAATTTCGTATTAAAGATTTATACTGTTGGCTTTAGGCCAATGCATAGGATCGCAATTATTTAATTTTCATGTGTTTACCAGTTAGAGTTTATCCAATAGCAAACAAGAAGTCATGCAAATCAGTTTATTATTATTACAATCATCATATAAAGAAACAAAACTTTTTTTCCACCAATGAAAAATTAGGATATTTATTTGGCATTATTCGTTAAAGCATAAATGTTTAAAATCATGCTTAAATGTATAACAATCAAATTGCACTGATCAAGAACGATGTTGTCCACGACAAGCCATTTCAAAGAGTTTAATGACCTTGATACACAGGCAAAGAAGAATGTTTTCTATCGATTCTATCTTAAAAATCCATGTAAACATAGAAGAGAATATGAAAGCATTGTTAACATAGGAATATCAACTCACAATTATAATGAAATAAAAGGCAAGAAAACTCAAAATTCAAAGAAGAAATATTTTGGTAAATGGCGTTCGTTTTGGAAATTAAATCCTTGTACAGATACTGTAAAAGAAAACGTGATGGATAGTAGACTGCCTGTTGTCGCGAAAATTGAACCTCCAAAATCACTTCCTTTAACCAGACGTCGGGATCATGTAAATTACGGTCCTCTTATAGATGGTATCGATATTCACAATGCCAAACACAGACAAACGAAACTATCTAGTTCAGTCATTGAATCCAGTAACGAACTGAATGTCGTGTCTCCGCCTCCTCTACCTTTGCGGAAATCTTTGCCTCAAGTGAATCAAATCGATTCCAATTACTTTAATCGATCAATAAACACAACTCATTCATTATCGATCCATTACACAAAATCCATCAGATCAAATCAAACTATTGATAATTTTCGGCAACTTAGACGTGTAAGTCTGCTAGTTTAAATTTATATATTTATTTTAAAGTTATTTTTTATTATCGATTTTTCTAATGAAAACGTGTAAAAAATAAAACAATAGTGTAAAAAAATAAGTGGTGAAATTATAGATTATTTATCGATAATAAGATTCATTAGCGTATTACCAGTATCTAGGGATAAAATAGGGAGAAATATTTCCTAATAAACAATATAACAGCCAGCCAATGAAATTCAAGGAAAATGTGGTGTTATATTAATATGTGGTTTGGCCTTTTGCCAATGATTTCCACTGTCTGATGTACTTTTCTAGAGTAATATATATATTCAGAAATCAATTTTTCTTAATTTAAAAAATTTAGAATTCTATTTTTCTTTAGATTCATTGGTATTGGGGACCATTGACGAAATATGATGCAGAGTTATTGCTTCAGAATAAAGAAGACGGAGTCTTTTTGGTTAGAGATAGCGGTCATGAGGCTTACGTTTTGAGCGTGAGTTTTAGGGCCGGGAACAAAATTTACCACACCAGAATTGAACATTCTTTAGGTTAATTTTAATATTATTTCTCTATAGATATAATGGATATTTAGTTTAAAATTCAAAATTATAAAATAATGGCAAAAATATATTAAATAAACGATTAAATTTGAAAAAATCACAAAATGTAAAAATTTTAATTAATTTTTAGCTCATCTGCCCATAAAATATGCAAAAAACAGAAAATAACTATTGCACAAATATCTAGAATTTTTATGCATAGTATTTATTATCGTTATTATTAATAATAATTTTTATTATTTATTTATTATTATTTATTATTAATTATTATAAAAACTTTTTTTCAATTTTCACCTCTGATTTCTTTTCAATTGACAATATATTTATTAAAAAATTGACTATGAATCAGTAATTAAAAAGGCTCTGTCGAAAATTCGTGAATATCACAAAAACATTGATATTTCCACTGATTCATAGTATTATAATTTACTTTTTATTATTATTATTATTATTATTATTATTATTATTATTATTATTATTATTATTATTATTATTATTATTATTATTATTATTATTATTATTATTATTATTATTATTATTTGCAGCAAAATGCTTAAATTATTATTTTATTGTTTTATTATTATTATTTATAATTTTTTATAAAAATGTATTCTTAGTAGAGATTATTATCTTAATACTCAATTCTAATGAAGCAACTAAAACGCGCAGCCCGATTATTTGTTTATTAATGGAGTTGTTCCTTAGTAAAAATATTGCTGAATTTTTTTATTTTCCAAAATAATTTATTTAAAAACCTTTAAAAGTGAATCTCACAATAAAAATAAAATTATAGATTTATAAATGAAAACCTTTAGATATTAACAAGATTTTCCAACTAGAAATGAGAAAATGTTTTATAAGATTAAATATTGTTGGGTTATATAGTTGGTGACAATATTTGTAAATTCAACCTTTAATCTGGCTCCACAGTGTGTTTATTAATTCGTAATTCAACACTCTCGAACACAATAAGCTTTATTAATATCCACACGTAATAGTACAAATTTTAATTACAACCAATTGACTATAAACCAATTTACCACACAGAGCTTATTTCGACACTACGTGAAGAATAGCCCTTTCTGTAACCACAACAATAATCACTAGCCGTCAACTACTCAATTACAGGATATATTAATCGATTGTTCTATTTGCTTTGACCACACAACTTATTTACTCCACTTTTACTTTATATTCAATTTTATAAAAGATTCTTGTCACTTCTCTTTTCACTCTGCTTTGATTCCTCTTTTTACGCTGTCGTCTCTAATTTTACTCCACTTTTGCCTCTAAATCTGTTCTCAATCTGTTCTCAATCTGTTTCCAATCTTTTCCCAATCTGTTCCCAATCTATTCTGATTTCTCGTCCACCAGTTTTCTTTATATAGTTGTTTTTGCTTGTGGCACTCCAGATAATTGAGTGTTTTTCCACTTTCCATCTCCTGCTTTCTTTATCTCTGACAGCTGTCAAGTTGTTTTTCCCTTTTTCCTTTCTTGTTCGACCGCCTTCTCCATCAATTCTATTATCACCGGCAAGCTGTCGAGATAAGGATATTGTTGTTTTCCTTTTCCCTGATTTCAAAATTCCTTTTTCCTTATTGTACTAATTAATTAGTACTGACCTTGATTTTTATTTTCCTGTTTGATAGCTTTTATTTCCTTTCCCTTTCTCATTTTTGATTTCTTTTCCCTTCCGTTTTCTTTTCTCAGTCTCTATAGATCGTCCCGTTTGTCATGGCGATCTTCCCCCAGGTAATTTTATTTATTTCTTTATGAATTATTATTTAGGTATCCTCAACAATATGAACATTAATTACTCCAGCTTTATTTTTATTTAGAGTGATCATAGTTATTTTATAACTGAAAATTCTCTTTTAATAATATTTAATAATATTTACTTTCTACTGAACACGAAGAGCTACCGAAACTTTGTTAGTGTTCCAACATTATTGTCATTTATTAAAATTAATTTCTAGTCATTTTTTAAAATACTTAATAACTGGAAAATATATCGTCTCCTTAGTGCATCGAGTCTCTTTGAAATTAGGAATCTTGAAGCAGTTAAAATTTAACTATGCAACGACTTGGAAAACATAGGAATAAAAGTTTGAAAGGCTAAAAGAAAAATTAGTAATTAGAAACAAATTTACAAAGCCACTTTCTAACAATATGCATCCATTATAAACTTGAGAAGTTAATAACCTTTAGACTACTGAGTCCATATGTGAAAATTAAGTGCCTTGGGCAAAAGAGTATTTCATTACCACAAGTAAAAGAAACGAAGTCAATTAAAATAATTTATGATGCAAGTGATGTTAAAGAACGATTACATTAAATATAATTAAATCTGCTGACTATCATAAAATATGTCGCATTTGTTTACGCTACTATAAGTGGAGCGTAGTAAGGAACCGATGGTCTTCTAAGATTAAAGACATTAATGCAAAAGTTTGAATTTCAATAAATTTTCATAAAATTGATTAAACCATCTTCCTATTATTAATTAATTACTATTAAATTTTTTAGGAAAATTTAGTTTTTGGTTAAACGACAGAAATGCAGTCAAGGCTGCAAGCATTGTTGATTTCATCAATCAACTAATCGAAGAATCGAGGAATGGGCATGTGCGCTACTTAATAAATGACAACAGTTTGATTGGTCAATTGGCCGAAACCGGGCGGGTTTCAGTATCGCTATTGTATCCATTATCCAGATTCAAAGTCGTCCAGTCGCTTATGCATCTTTGTAGATTTGAGATATTAGCACTAATAAGGCAGGATCACATCAATAACTTACAAATTCCAAATTTTCTAAAAGGTATTTGAAAAGCGCCTCAATATTTTATTGAAAAAATCGACGAGTTTCTTTGATTATATCGCCTACTATCACTTTTCTCAGGTTGAACTACGTCACCAAATCTTTGGTTTACTCTGAAATAATTTTTTTTGTATGCGATTAAATCATAAAATGTGTCTTACGATGATATATGTTATTGTTGGATTTTGATAGTCACAGCCTAGTTTATCTAGACATTTTTCAATATTATTAATACCTTTGTACATCAAATCAATGTAATCCTTCGATTTATTTTTTGTTTCAATTTATCCCAGGAATAGTTTTTGATATGTTTGGTTTTCATTTTGTGGACAACAGAGCTCTTTATGTTAATTATTGAATTTCAATTAAAAATTAATAATAAACGTCTTTTGGTTAGACCATTGGTGTGATGGTGTAATGATTCTCGACATATCTTTTACTGAAGTTTCCCTAAAAACAAAGTTAATTTAACAAGATAATCTCTACTTGTCATTTTATTCTCTCGTTTTCAACAGTTGAATTTTGATTTTCTCAAACACAATAATTAATTAATTAATTTTTTGATTTTACACTTTTGTTTTACCTCTGCCGAAATATTCTAAATTTTACATTCAAAATTTAAATTTTATAGTAAGAAGTTTGATAGTTAAACAGCGCAACCACTGCACTAGGAATTCTAGGGAATTCACATTCATATAGAAGTTTTGACAGTCTATAGTACAGTACAAATAAAATATTTTGGTATTCAGAAGGCAAAGAACTTCAAAATGACAAAAACAACATTATTTAACGACTTCCTTCTTGTCACACTTGCCGAGAGGGTTCTAACAATTATCCTAAATTGCTTACAATATATTATATAATGTACTGCTTATATCAACCTATCACTAATATTCGTTTAGATCAGTATTCTCACCTGTAGTGGTGAGAAGTTTAGAAATATTTAAAATTGCTGGAGTCCATAACAATCTATATAATTTTTAATTTTCTAATTTTCTCATTAATTTTTATTATTGATTTCTGATCTCTATAGCCAATGTTTTACAATAGAGATTTTGTTTTCTTCTTTTTTTGCGAGTCGGGGGGACAAGAATAAAAAGCTGATAAGAATTAAATTATATACATTGTATGCGTTGGAATTCAAAAATGATTGACCACAGCCGCTCGTGACATTTATTCAATCTTTTAAATAACAGCTATTAAATATCTAAATGAGCTAAATCACTAAGGATCTATCCTCTTATAGTTTTTCCAGAATGACACATTATTTCTCATCTTCTATATAATTTTAAACGGAAATCACTATTATTTGCGTCAGTATTTGTATTGTACCAAAAAGTAGTAAGATTGAGATAGAAATAATATTTAACAGAAATGAAAATATCTAACAGACATTTTCTGATGGACTAAAGACAAAATCTAGTAATTTGTAAAAGTAAGCAAAGATTAGTCGTGCATGAGTTAGGGGGCAAAAGGTTAGAAATAAACCATCATGGTATTATTGGTCAAAAAGGTTCAACTATTTTTTGATAACATTATTTTATTATAAAAACAAAAATATTAAAATAATTCATTACCTACATTATGATTTTTGTTTAATAAGAAAATATTAAAATTATGTAAAATTTGTAAAAAAGAGCAGGCTAACATGTCTATTGTTAGCTACCGCGCACAATATATTGTAAAAAATGTATTGAAATTGTGAAAAATAAATTTTCTATTTAAATTCTTAATTAGAATGCGCATTAAAATATAGTTCATTATCATAACATTTGAGATTTTTAAATTTTATAAAAATTTATTGTTAAAAAACAAAATTAAAAAAATTAAAAAGCTAAATTTAAAATTTTTTTTCTGAGTAAAATTTGGATTGATATTCATTTTATGTATCAAAATTATCCTTAAATTCACCATTGTTATAGTTTTAGTAGAAGAATCACACTCTCCTTCGAGTAAATCACCTTTTAAAACAATTAGATTAATCTTTATATCAAATAGACTGGAAAATGCAAACAACTGCATTTTATTTCATTTAAGATTTCCTTTTTCAAACACAAATTTCTTCATCTTGATCAAAAGTTAGAAAAGAAATTCCAAGTAGCAAAAGGAAATAACGAGAACTAATTCAGGAATTCTGCAACCAATGTTGAGAATTTCGAAAAGTACTTCTGAATCGATTGGGATGGAAAATTTGAAACTGACGTGAAAAATTTTATTGTGCCGCCCTCGATCTAAATTATTTGAAATATTTCTGTCCAAAAAATCAATTTGTTTCGAGTCCCCTGATGTCAAACAAATTTCTCTTAATTTAAGAAATGTAAATAAAAAAATTGAATTTTTTTGGTTCAAAATACTAAATAGAAGATAAAATAGCTGAAAAGTAGATTAAATTGTGAAAAATAAGTAAGAACCTTAAAAATAGTCAATCATAATTAATGATAATTATCATTAAACAATTTTGCGAAAGTTATATTGACGTGAATCTTATAAAATATAAATTTTTCTTGTTATGTTAATGAAATTTGTGATGAGATTTAAAAAAGTGCGAAACGTATATGGAGTTCGTAAACTTTTTAAAAAAATAGCCAATTATCTTTTATTTTAATAAGAACTCCACCTGAGGAGTATGCTCCGCGTATAAGCCTCGTTGGGGTACGGTAGTTTTATATTGCATCTTGTCACCATATAAATTATTCTTAGTTGATATAAATCAAATGAACCCAAGGCTAATCTTCTCTTGAGCATTAAAGGTTGTTTACATTCCAGGGAGCACTATGATAATTTATAAATACAGTAAACTATCTAAAATTTCTATTTTAAGAAAAATATTATTTCATAACATAACATCAAACCTCAAATGAGCCGCGTGTTGGAATACGTTTGGTTATATATTTATAAAAATTATTTAAACCATTTTATTGAAGAAAAAATAGAAAATGAAGATGAAAATATTGAAGAACTGTTTCAACTTTCCTCATAAATTGCTTGTAATAGATATTGGAACACTAAAGACGCAATATTAGCGTCACATAGCCAAGCCAATCGCTAGGCTCCAATCTTCATAAACGCATTCTAACTCATCATTTAGTCATGATCGGGATCTAGCTTAGGTGTTGTATTCCAAATATGTCAACTTTTTTAATAATCCTAATTAAATGGAAATTTTTTCTAAATTTTAAAGGAGGTTTTCCAAATGGTTATTGATTTGTTAATATCCCTTTTTCTCTCTTTCATCTGATCTAACGCTGAGTAACATGAAAGACTAATGTATGATCTGACTATCAAATATTCATGATTGACTGGGAGTTGCTACTCTAAAATAAAGCAGAATATAGATGAAGATAAAACATCGTCAATCACATTTTTGACATTACAGTAAGTTCTCCACCCTATTTGCACACAAGAAAAAAATTTACCATGTAGAGTGTAATATAATACCATAAGCTAACCTTACGTCATTTTTTAAAGCTCTTTCTATCATATGGGACAGGGGTGGCCCATCATTTGGTCGATTTTCAGACCAATCTGGCAAGAGTTTTTGATTTCTAAGTGAGCATATTAAGTCAAAACTTTCAAATTTCTGTTATTTTTGTTGTGTTCTAATTTTTTTAACTTTATGTAGGTAAAGTCCACTAAGTTGTATCATTTTGAAAATAATATTTTTAATCTTGACTTAATGTGTTTCACTTGTAACTGAATACAATGCGCTAAGGCAACAGTATGCATGGAAAAACTCGTTGAAACATAGCCATTTATTGTGAATATTGTTGTGTCATACGGTAAGCCTCTTTTGTTTAGTATTAACAATATATCTATCCACTGTGCCAAGTTGAGTTTCAATTTTTCTTCGGTTTTAAATTAAATACTTTTTTTATACTTTAATTTTAAATTTTCGCTTTTCTTATCTTATCTATTACTTGATTATGTGAGAGTTTCCGCAACAGACATCTAAGCTGAAGCTGTTACGCTGGAATTAATACAACTCCGTAGTTTCATGAGTTTTTAATTTTCGTTGAAAATATTTTAATTCCTATTTATTAAAAAATCGCTATGCGTGCATATCCTGTCACTCGAGTTCAAGACACTGTCGACCGAAGGGAGTGTCCAATATTCAGGATCATAATAAAGTCCGTATGAGAGAATTAGGAATGTTGGATTTTAAAATTTTATCAAAAACTTTGATAATTGTTTGAGCGTGTGATATGTGAACCATTATGATAAGAACTGTTAATCCTAAAATCAATGTGCAGAATGCAGTGAATACGTGTGTGTGAATGTTTTTAATTAAGTTTTGTATGTTGATCTATATTGAATTATAGTTATGTTAAATAATTAAAAAAATAATTAAAATAATATTTTTGAAAATAATTATTTAAAATTTTTATTTATTATTTAAAAATTTATAGATTTAATAATTTTTTTATAAATTATCAATATTGTATAGTTATTCATAACTCGTGTATGTAAGTAACCTGATGATGACATTGATGCTATCGAAATATATAGTGAAAAAGATGTACGAATGGCAATTTTTATTAATAAATCTTTACCGTGTTTATTTAAGTATTTATTTAGAAGTCAATATTATTATTCATTTGAAAATTTAATTCTTCTCAGTTAAGTTTGGGAAAATAAAATTGTCACAAGTATTTCTTTTTTATTCAATTAACAAATCAACAAAATGTTTCTAAAAAGCCAATGTTGAAATCAGAAGCAGTAACCACTACATCATTCAAAGTAAGATGTCTCTTAAGGAAAAATGTAAAGGAAACAGAAATGAACACAAAAAAGGGCAGTGCTAAAACAGAAATCATTGACCTATAGCCAAAAATTAAATGAAAAGTAAGAAAATTTTAACTGTTATAATTGTAAATTTAAATTAAATATATTTTTAATTAATATTAATAGTTTTATTTACAATAATAAAATTTTTTAAAAATTATATCTTTACATTAATTCGCAATGAAAATAAAAAAAAAACAATTTCCTATTTCAGCTTGACAAAAAAACAGTAAAATAGTTCAAGGGATATAAAAAAATGTTTATTATCCCATTAAGAGGTAGAATGCCATTTATTTAAAGCATTTTATTGCCAAAAATAATGAAACGAATTCGACGATTGAATAAGAAATTTGTCCACGACAGATATACGATTTGTCATCAAATCTACCGGGCTTCCTCTCTTTGGTATTTGAACTGAAATTCCTAGTTAGTTTTTTTCATTATTAGCCAAATCCTTATTAATTACGGAACTTTTTTCTGAGACTCCCACACAAATTTCCAGATAACCGCTTCTGTTTTTCTACACTTACAGTCACAATTATGATTTCTCGAAGATTGTTTATGAGGAGGAACTTTATCAAAAAAAATCCCCCAATTTTAATGGGAATTGTTATTTGACTGTTGTAGTTTTTCTGTTACACCGAATAAGCACCAACTGCGACATTTCAAAAAGAAATCAACTTTGAATTTATTTCGGGGATTTTTAATAATTGATTTTTGGAAGGTTTTCCAGTCAATTTTAAACATGAAATAATCAATTAATTGATATCCACAAAATATTTTTTAATATTTTAAATTAAAAAAAAATTTTTAAAAAAATTTTTAAAATTTAATTTTAATAAAAAAAATTAATTTTTTAGTTGCAACTATTTTATGTCTTGAAAAAATATTTGTAACGATATGCAGAAAAAAATATATTTTAAGATTTTACATTTATGGGAATTTAATATCTTACAATCCAGCTGTAATTTAATATATTTGAAATTTATAGGATAAGCTTTTAAATGTTGATTTTAAGGCATAAAATTTTATAATTATTTATATGACAGTAAAATCTTTTATCTTCTTCAATTTTGATCAATTTTCCCTTCCAATTTCTTACAGATCAATTTTTGGTTTTCTATACTGAAACGAAATAAAGAAATTATTTTTATAAAAATAAATAAATAATTAATTAAAATAAATAAATTGTTTAACATTATCTCTTAAAATTAATATAACTATCCCCCAAAGCCCAATTAAATATATACATCTGCTAAATATAAGCCTAGGAGCCATGAGTGAGACCGGTGGGGAAAAGCTCTCCTTTCTACATAGCGAAGAACCATCGAGTTTGGTAAACATTTTCTTTACAGAACAACCGCATTTGGCTATAAAAAATCAAATGATTGCTTTTATTGTGAGTGATAATGTTGAGTGACTGCCTGGTGAGGAATATGGTCAAAGAGTGAAATTGAGCCTCTAAGTTTGGAAATGAGTTGGTCAAAGCTATACTGTAATCTATGAAAGTTTTCGAACATGATCATTCGTTTTGTTGCTTTATAAAAATGTTATTTTAACGCAATCTTCTATGTAGTTTAATTCTTGTTTAAATAGCTTCTATTGGTTCGAGTGCCGTATGATTTGAAAAGCGAACAGTATATGTGAATCATCTAGGTAGAAACTGACGAGATGACAGCTACATTCACGCAAAAATAGCGAAATGTACGAGAATTATGAAAAATTATGTAAAAAAACGTCGAATTGTGACTCACTCTGAAAGCGGCCATTTGAAAGATGATTTATTTTTTGAATATCCCTTTAAAAATAAAATATATTTTTAATTTTTTATAAAAGTACTTCAAATATTATTTTATTCAAGAAATCAAATATGTATTTTTAGTCTTAAAATTAATATCTCATTAGTTGAGGATTCAAGTATTATAACATGACCACATCATAGAATCCCATAGCCTTGTAAATTCGGAACTTTGAATAACATCTAGTTGATATCCGGCTCTCTTGGTTAGATGGAGAAATGCATTTAAACTTTATGGCGAACCAAGTTAAACTTCCTGTGATTTCGTCCTGAATAAATCAGGGCCATCGATAATAGGGCCATACGAAGACAGAATACAACGTTCCCAAAACCAATTCAATTATTGAGTCACTCTGAATTAAAATGAAAATAATAAAATCATTTTGTATTTTATAAAATTGAAATGAGTATTCTTAACAGTGTTCTCAACCATCATGTATATGAAGAATGTCGAAAATTACATGAAGGCCAATAGATGAACAAAAGTAAAGTATGAACCTAAAGCAGACGCAATAAACGCATCATCGACTGATGTCATGCGTTAGTAGTGAAAAAAAGTAACAGAGTATTTGAGAAATACTGAGAAATACCTAAGCCTTCATAAAAATATTATTGAAAGAAATTTATGAGTAGGAAGAAAAAAATATTACAAATAATTCGAAATTTTTTCAAAAATCGATATGGAAGATGTTTGAATATCAATAGTAAAGCGGGACATGTAGAGATTAATATGCCACCCTATTTACGGTGTCTTCATTTCAAACAAAAAATTAACAATTTAATAAAAATATCAATAAATATTAAACAAATTTATTTTATATTAATAATTTCATTCTTTATCCAATGCCATGAAAGCTATTCAAAAAACAAATATTTAAAAATATAAACTTAAACTGACACTCTTGAAACCGTCTTGTCCGGGGACATAATCTCCAAATCCAATTGTGGATAGAGTAATGAATGCAAAATATGTCCCCCTGTACAATATCCCAATCGCCCAAATGGAAAAATAAAACCCATCCAAGAATAATATAAACTGCGAGAATGAAAGTACTAAAATGATCGGAATGATATGTAAAACTTCTGTTATCGTCTTCTGTCTATCAAAACCAAATTATTATTATATTATATTATTATTATTATTATTATTATTTTATTATTATTTATTATTATTATTATTATTATTATTATTATTATTATTATTAGATTAGTATTATTACCGTATATACTCGATTATAAGTCGAATAAATTTTAAGAGGTTTTTAAGTCCTAAAATGAAAACGAGCGATAAGTCGAAGTGGCTATTTTTGACTGAAAATTTGACGTAAATTCTCGACTTATACGCAAGTATATACGTATTTTATTATTATCAAAAATGTTAAAACTTGAAACTATCACAAGTTTTCATTATACTAAAGGGAGTAAATAAAGGAGTAAATAACTAATAATTATTGTACATTAATGAAGAGTACTTTATGAAAGTATTTAAATTAAGTTAATGATGCACTGTAATCAGGAACCAATAAAAACAAATCAAAAAGTAATAAATTATAATGATTAAATTATCGTAAATTAAAACAAATGAGCTATTTTTGTATAGTCTTCATTCAATTAATTAATAAAATTATGAGAAATCCCGCTGATAAAATTCCCTTGGGGGTGATAAGGAAAGAATGATTTTCTCTATCTTGATAATAATATTTGAATGAATATGACCAAAAATGTATAAGCCATTTTCAATAAAAAAAGATTATTTCAATTTATCCTGACAACATTTAGCAATTAAAACAATCTAAAGTTGATATGCAGATTCAAAAATTAATCTTTATCTCAGTTTGTAGGAGTTTCTTGCAATCTTGTGTTATTAAGACTCCTCTTCTAATTATAAATTTTCGAATTAAGGAACTCCTTTAATTTAACCTGACTTTGTGGCATTCAGTGAACTTTTAGATTACAATGTAAAATTACATAATGTGGAATCATAAAAAGAAAAATGTTATGGTTTTTCTTTTTTATCAAAAATAGTAATCTTATTTTCTGTGATTAATTGTCTCCCTTCAAAAATTCGTTTTCAAGGTCTCAAACCCAGAAATCACACAGGTTACTGATAAATATATAATATCAATGCTACAATTTTATGAATTATACGTTTTTAATAATAATTTGCATAAATGTAACATAAGTAAAATTTTTTATTGCAGCTCAGTAATATTGATCTTTAACACTAGATTACGGGTAAAAATAGATATACTTAATTCTATATGCGAAATGAGGGAGTCGGTAGAGAAGAGTAATTAATATTACCTAAAAACCAACATATGTATTCAAAAAATAATAAACAGTATTATATATATATATTATATATATATATAGATATATATATCTATATATATATATTATATTATATAAATATATATATATGATATATATATATATATATATATATATATATATAGATATATATATATAATTATAATATAGCCATAGAATTTTAAATGAGTCAAATTAGTCAGTCCGTAAATCTAGTGTTAAATTATTTTATAATTATGGCGCCCTCAGGTGAAAAGGTTTCCCAGTCTATACACTAAATTATAGAAGACGAGAAAAAATAAGCGAAATTTCACAAACATAAAATTGTAATTCATTCGAGTTTACATCACAATGATTATAATGCAACCAATCATAAAGCTACTACACTTCAAATAAACCAATTGGAATCACCTGCACAAACTCGAACGAACAATTCATACAACAGTACACCAGGTAATCTTTGCTCCCCATCACTTAATACGTCCTCTTACTTTCTTTTTCTATATAATCTCTTGTATTTAATTTCGGTCTGGAATGCGTTAATTAAAATATCATGAGGTTATAATTTTTATCAAAAGTGCATAATCAATTGTTGATAGTATATTTAAATCAGTGATGAATAGGCTGCCGAATTTTACGCGACTACTTAATTTGTAATTGAAAATGTTCGCTTCAACATTGATGATTAAAACATTTTTCAACTTATTCGTAATACACGATCTTAGAGTCGATGTCAAATACGAAGAGTTTGAAAATAACTCAGTTGGGATATCGCTGACTACAACTATGAAAACCAAAATTATTAAAACTCAATCATCTCTAAAATAGTAAGAAATAAAATGTAATAGAATAATAGTAGTAGAGTAGAACCCCGCCTCCTTCAAAAAACATGGATATATTATTATATTTCTAAAAATTATTTGATAATTATATCGATTATTTCT